>CM076570.1:1551635015-1551820203 GCA_034641835.2 Pinus albicaulis
GGGTGCTTCCGTATAAAATTCTCATCCTCCCATGTAGAATATTCAGTGGGTAAGTTCTTCCACTTGATGAGATACTCTGAAATTGATCGATTCCGTAGTTGTCGAGTTCTTTTTTTCCATGACTGCTTCAGGTTCCAATATGATTTTCCCTTCCCCATCAAGTTCTGGCAATACTGTTTGAACTGGAAGATTTTCACCTATAACCTTCTTTAAGCATGAAACATGGAAAATCGGATGTACTCGCGAAGAAGAAGGAAGCTCCAATTTGTATGCCATAGTACCAATCTTTTGCAACACCTTGTAAGGACCATAGTACTTTGGCGATAATTTATTATCCTTCTTTGCTTGCTTGAGGGACATTTGTTTGTATGGTTGTAGCCGTAAAAATACCCAATCTCCTACATAAAAAATTCTCTCGCTACGATGTTGATCTGCCTGTTGTTTCATTCGATTTTGTGCCAAATTCAGGTTATCCTTTAAGAGTTGGAGAACTTCTTGCTGATGCTCGATGTGATCTTCCACCGCTTGAACCTTCGAATTTTCCCTTAAAGATGATGTGATGGATGGTGGATGATATCCATAAAGTGCCATAAATGGGGTCATTTTTGCTGCAGTATGGAAGGAAGTGTTATACCACCATTCAGCGAGAGGTAACCACTTGACCCGTTGTGTTTGTTTATCAGATACAAAACAACGAATATATCCTTCCAAACATTTATTTACTATCTCAGCTTGACCATCGGATTGAGGATGATAAGATGAGCTATGAGCTAATTGAGTACCCAAACAAGAAAATAACTCCGTCCAAAAATTTCCAGTAAAAATGGGATCTCTGTCGCTCACAATAACCCTTGGGCTTCCATGTAGCTTTTGAATTCTGTCCATAAATGTAGTAGCAACTGTATTTGCTTTAAATGGATGAGATAATGCACAAAAGTGTGCATACTTGGTAAGCCTATCAACTACCACCATGATGACACTCTTTCCTTCGGACTTAGGTAAACCCGTGATAAAATCCATTGAAATCTCCTCCCAACGTTGACTTGGAATGGATAAAGGTTGTAGAAGTCCTGGGGTCTTAATTGTTTCCACTTTATTCTGCTGGCAAACCAAACATTCCGCCACAAACTTTCGAATATCAGATTTAAGGAAATACTAGCACAAATTCTCTAAGGAAGGGTTTGAAAATGGAATTCATCAACCCTTGAAATGTAGAAGGTGCATTGGTAAGGCCAAAAGGCATGACCAAAAATTCATAATGACCCTCATGAGTTCGAAATGCTGTTTTTGGAATATCTTCAGTCTTCATTCTAATTTGATGATATCCCGAACGAAGATCCAACTTGGTAAAATAAATTGCTCCATGTAATTCATCCAATAATTCATCAATCACAGGAATGGGAAATTTGTCTTTAATGATGAGCTTATTGAGCTCCCTATAATCCGGACACATTCGCCATGATCCATCCTTCTTGTGTACCAATACTACAGGAGCAGAGAAAGAACTTTGACTAGGCTGAATTATACCCGCCTCTAACATTTCTGCAATCATACGTTCAATTTCGCTCTTTTGGAAGTAAGGATATCTATAAGGCCTGATGTTTGGAGGAACACTTCCCGGAATCAAATGAATAGCATGATCATGATCATGAATAGGTGGGAGTCCTTTGGGAGTTTCAAACACCTTGGAATGATTGTCCAAGACTTGTTGGAGATCTGCAGAAATAGATGAATTTCTAGTACAACATCAGCACCTCCCATAGGAATGGAAAGCATTGGAATATTCAATACATATTCCCCCATGGTTAGCTTGATATTATGGCATTTTCCAGAGCAATTTATAGTTCCTTCATTTGCAACCATCACTTGACATTCTGGTGCTGGGTATAGGAAACAATTTAATTCCTTGGCTACCTTATAATGAATAAAATTATGGGTGCTACCCGAATCAATCAACACTATTACCCTTTTCTTCTTGATATGTCCTTCTATCTTGAGAGTTTGAGGAGTGGTAATTCCTGCCAGTGCATTACACGATATGGTCGGATTCATTTCTTCCTCTTCTAGGGCTGGTTCCCGGTGTATATCCTCTTCTTGTTCATTTTCTTCTTCCTCTTCACAATCTATGTAAAATAATTTCTTCTCAGCACACTTATGACCTTTAGTGTATTTGCTATCACAACCGTAGCAAAGCCCTTTTGCTCTTTTTTCTTCCAATTGTTGTGGTGTCAACCTTGTAGGTTGTGGAAATCTAGGCATAGCAACACTTCCTTCTTTATAGAATTGAGTGGTAGGTTTCCTTGTCGCCATAATTTTACATTCAACTTTTCTTGCCAACCTGAATGCCTTCTCCAATGAATCAGGTTCCAAAACACGCACTTCATGTTGGATGTTATCCTTTAAAGTGCCTAGGAAGAGATCAATCCTGTGTTCCTCTGTAAGATCAGTTACCCTTATATTCAATTTTTGGAAGTCCTCAATGTGCTGCCCCACTAAACCCTTTTGTTTGAGATTTATCAATTGGGTAAAGAAGGTGTTGCCCTTTGTATCCTCATAATGTGCTATCATTTCCTCCGTAAAAATTGACCAAGTGACAATTTTTTTACGGGAACAAAGCCATCGATACCATACAAATGTATTTTGTTCTAAATGTAAAGCTGCAATGCGTACCTTTTGTGTGTTTTGCACGTTATGGAGATCAAAATATTGCTCCATCTGTAGTATCCATGTTACAGGATCCTTTCCATCAAACTTCCTCATATCCATTTTTGGAATATGGTGGTTCTTCCCGCCAACATTAGAGTTTATGAAATCACGATTAACATTTATTTTGTTCTCATCGTGAGGTTCTTCTACTATATTTCCACCATTAGGAATAATTTCTTGTTTTAAGCTTGTCATCAAGCCTTCCATGTATGCTTTTAGATCATTCTTCATGTTTTCCATGTTGTCTTTCATGTCATCCATCTTAGCTTCCATGCCTTTCTTCAAAACTTCCATCTTCACTTCCATGCCTTTCTTCAAAACTTCCATTTCATTTTTTGTTGCTTTTTGCGAGAGTGAAATTTGTTGCACTTGCTCTTGTAATTTTGATAGATCATGTTGCAATTCTTCATCTTCATGAGTCATAGTAGAGCCTTATGAAGGCTTAATGGGTGTTGAATTCTTTTTAGGGGCCATTTTAGAATCCAATATTGATATCTATTCTACAAGATTCCCTTGAAATCAATTCAACTTGATTCTTCAAACAAGACTTATGCAATTCGGAAAAAAAAATACACACCTTTTACTAGCTTTGAGAAGCTCGATATTGAAATTGAATTATCTCTGTAATTGAAAATATTTGATATCTAAAATTCAGCCCTTAAGTAGCCCTCTGAAGCTTCTTTCAAATGCCACAGGTCTGACCTGATTTGGATTCTCCAAGACAAAGTTGTGTCCAATCTCCCACAATGACCTGCACTGACCTGTTCAAGAGAGCCAACTTGGTACGACTTGCCACGTGTCACTGTTTTGTCCTTTGTCTCTGAAATTGATAAGGATGAAACTAAAGGCCGTGGCATCGCGACCACTTTTGGACGGCACTCCAATCCAATCTTCGCAGAGAGAGTTATTGAACTTTTCCCACGATCACCTCTTTGAGATGAAATTCAGGAGCCTGAAAAAGCACTACCTTCCACAAATCATATCTCCAAAAATATTGCGAACCAAGCTCTGAAATTTTTTGATGAATTTCCTCAGGATTTCAGCTTCGCACCATATGAATTTCAGATTCTGAACCTTCGTAGAAAAAATTTATAGCGCAAATGCCACGATGACCTGTTTAGGAGCCTGAAAAAATACCTGACTTCCACAGATCATATCTCCGAAATTATTGCGAACCAAACTCTGAAATTTTTATACAAGTTTCCTCAGGATTTTTTCTTCGCACCCTAAAAATTTCAGCTTCTGAAACTTCGTAGAAAAAAAGTTATAGCGAAAATGCCACGATGACCTGTTTGGAGCAGCGAAACCCTAGAATCCAAAGCTCTGATACCAAATGTTGTGTAACCAGCTCCAAAAATAGAAGAAAAGAGATGTAAATGCCTTAGAAATGAGCCACTTCGAGGGGGAAACCTCCAATACATTACTTAAATGAATAATTCTTGGATGATACAATTCACAAAACCTCCTTTCTATATATAGGAGTCCATGGGGCCATAATGTAATCCTAGTGGGCCACAATGTAATCCTAGCCGACCTAACAATAATAATTTAAGGGCACAATAATAACAAAATGGGGGTTACAAGGGTACAATAATAACAATAAGGGTTTACACTAACAATAATAAGAGACTATACTAGTGATATAGGGACCTAACAGAAGTCATTGCCAAAATACTTATAAGAAGAAACCTTATCTAGGCACTGGTTATTATACACAAAACTACCATGGGTGATCTTTTTGGATTTAATGATCATGACTTTAGTCTTGTCAATATTAACTATCATACCCATCTTGGAGAAGTAGTCATGAAGAATCTGGAGTTGTTTGTCAAGTTCATCATGGCTTTTTGCAAGAAGAATGATATCATCAAAATAGAGGTAAAGAGTAATGAGAATGTCAGCAAGCTCAGTGCCCTTGCACCCCGCACATTCTAGACACTCCTCTAGCTTATCGATATATACGCCAAAAAGGGTAGGGGATAGGGGAAACACTTTCTTAACTCCAATATTACATTTAATGTATTTAGACCACCCCTCATTTCTTTTAAGCTTGGCAGTGATGGTCTCATAGAGATGGATCACAACAATCCTCAGCTCAGGAGGGACCATGATCCTTTAAGTCTCTCCCACAGTTTATCACAAGGAACAGTGTTGAAATCTTTCCAAAATTCCACAAAGCAAGAAAAGAGATAGACTTTACTATTGCGACATTCCTCCACAATGATTCTAAGAGTGACGAGATGGTCAATAGTCGAGTGATGTCTCCTAAAACCAGCTTGCCCTTTAGCTCTTTTTCCCTGGATTTCAAGCCAAAGGCTAAGCTTCTTCTCCAAAATGAGCACGTAAATCTTGGTGGGGATATGGCTAATCATAATGGCCCTGTAGTTATATGGAACACTCTTGTCCCCATTTTTAAATATAGGTACAATAAGGCTTTGCGTCCAAATCCGAGGGAAGCCACGTGTTACATCTAAATTGAGAATCTTGTGGAGATAAGGAATGAGAATAGATATTCCCATTTTAAGGATCTCAAATTGGTATCCTTCAATATCTTTAGTTTTCCCATTAGTGAGCATGTTAATACCATACTCAATGTCATCAAGAGAGAATACTTCCTCCTTAATTGGATAGATTAAGGTGGTGCCCATAGTGTCTGGAGAGTCATACAACTTCTTAAGATAGTTGTCCCAGTTTTCTAAGGGGATAAAATGGTTATATTTGGTTTTACGGAAAAGAACATTCCGCCAAAATTTTTTGGGCGTGACTTTAGAAAGGTGGAGAAGATAATTCTGTCTTTTATTAATATACAATGTTTTCTTCCTCTTGATGATATTTTGTATATATTGATATGTTGCAGCTGAATGATTTCATTAGGAGCGTCTCTAATCTCTTTCTTGGAAATTTTGCAATATTTTTCATACCATGGATTGGAAGTTCTATTAGACTGATTAAACAAAATCTCATTCGAAAACTTGTTAATGGTGTTGGAAAGGATAGTAGTGAAATGGTAATAAATTTGATCAATGTTATTATTATAATTCATGGGGTTGAAATCCCTCTCTAAATCCATTAAGAAGAGGTCAGTTTTACTTCTATCGAAGTGAATGTGTCTTTTTCTTTCATTGGTCTCTTGCATGTGGGTGGTATGCATAGAAAGATTGAGCGATAGAGGCAGAGGTCTGTGATCGGAGTCAAGCTCGAATCCATTAAGAAGCTCAAAGTTTGTAATATGGTTGAGCATGAGGATGTCAGAAATTGCATAATCTAGGACATTGATACCTAGTGCATGGAAACATGTCATATGACTAGGGAGGGGCCACTTGTTAATAAAATTACAAATAATTAGGTCTTGGGAACTGCAAGGTTTGAGGAGCTCAGTGACGAATAAGTTCTCGATCATGTCTTTGTATTTTCTCTTGAATTTATTAGTAAAGTTACTATCTTCATCAAGCCACAAGGGGTCGAGGTTAGAGTTGTTGCTTAATGTAATGGCTTGGCTCTTAGTAAAATGATATTACCATAATTTCTTAGGTTGAATATGTATTTTTCTAAATAATTGAAAGGACAATTCTTATCCAAGTTTTTCTTCTTATCAGATGTAAATTTGATAGGAGTGAAATAACAGATTGCAAGAAAGAACCTATTGGTGGTAGAATCAGAGATTTCGATCCAAATATATTGATTGAAGGGGTCGATCTTATGAATTCAGATGTGAGAGGAAAGAGTGTTCCTTATATAGCAGGCTATACCACCAAAACCCCTCCGAGAGGATTTCTTATTCTAGCTAGACTAAATATTTAAATCTTCAAGGTGAGGGACCCTAGATTAATCATGCTCCCATATTTCAACTAAGAGAATAAGGTCAATATCATTCGGGATCCAACTTAAATAGGACTTTTACTCAATGGAAACACAAGACAATTCTAGAAGAGGATTCAGAGTGATGCAAATCCCTATTTATCATTCGTGCTTGAGAATATCTCTAATAGTAGCTTTCCTATCCCTAGTGATTTCCCATTTCCCAACCTTTATTGCACCCTTGACCTTTTGGACTTCTTTCCTAAGTTCAACTTGGTCTTCTGGAATGAGATCTTCATTTATTAATATTCATGTTCCTTTTAGGCTTGGGGATTTCCTGAGTATATCATTTTTATGTTCATGACAACTGACCTTGACACGGATGAGTCTGTGTTTATGCTCAAGTATCTTTCTGACCCTTATTGCTTCCATGAGGTAAGTTGTTTCAATTTGAGATATAATTTTTAATTGTTCTTTAACCATTTCTAATGTGTTTTCATTGCTTTGTCCTTCTATACTCGAAACTATAAGATTTAAGGCTCGTTTGTGGCACTCATGGTTGAGAACAATTAATTTATTAATTTTCTCTTTGATGGGTTTGATATCTAAGTTATTTTTAGTGTTATTTAGGGCTGAGTTATTATGTAGTTGTTCTTTTAGATTTTTAATCTCACTTTTCAAGGAGTCATTGTCTTGGACCATTGTTTGTTTACTATGTTATATTTCTTGAATTTTACCTTTCCTTTCTTGGAGTTCAATTTTGAGTGTGGTTATTTTATTTTCTAATGATTTGTAGTTGTTATCAATCATTTCCGTTGGTTCTATTTTAAAATGATTTTCTCTTCCTTCTCTTCATCTTTCTAAAGACTCAATGTACTCATAAAGACTATCTAATGTGATTTTAATTGGTCTGCCTTTGCTAGAGGGGGGGCTTAGAAATATGAGGGGAAGTTTTCATAATGTAATAAAACAAAACTTAACACAAGGAGGGTAACTGAAAACATGTGCACCTGTAAAACAGAACCAATGTGAGGCTGTCACCGCGCCTTGGAGGCTAAGTCTTTGGCAGATATAGATCTAACTCCTTAAAAGTAAAGTAAATTGGGAAAACAAAACCTCTCCAATTGAATATATTGCACAGAAAAATGATTTCTCCAGAAACCATAGAGGTCTGTATAATCTTTGCACTTATTGGCTAAAATGCTATGAGTCAATATTAGAACATGAAATTTTTTCATAGTGTTTATCTTAAGATTCTTTCTTATGGTCGTGATTAAGGTTGTTTCTTACTCCCAAGAGAGTGCGTTGTACAACACCAGTAGCAACAGATGCTGGTGCAAGGGCAGTTGATGGTGCAGCTTGAATGAAAGTTAGAAGCGAATGCCCTGCACCTACCCCACGGACATACGACTTTAAGGGATTTCCTATGAGAGAAGTACTTGTCCTATCCAATCCACGAGTAAGTCTTTAATAGGCCAAAATTCCTAACATGGATCCATATTCTTAAAACTATGTGCCTTATATTTCCGCGTATCAGCTCCTTCGAATGCCTTCTTTTCTGCTACAAAAAGCCTGTGTTGTTTAAGGGAATCAATTCAGCTCCATAAATTACACTGCTTGAGTGGATATGTTGGAATCTACCATACTGATTGCTATAGGATTAGTCCCTTAGTTGAATATTGGCCAAGGAAACCCCAGCTACATATATGTTCTTCAATGCAAAGACCAGTTGTTCTTACAACAACTGGTTCGCTCCCTTCCTGGTTTGTCAATCTTCAGTACTTCTTCTGCAGGGGTGAGTTATGGAACAACACTGAGCCACCAGACCAAAGAGTGAAATCGTCGAGGTGAGGGACCCTAGATTAATCATGCTCCCATGTTTCAACTAGGAGAACAAGGTGAATATCATTCGGGATCCAACTTAAATAGGCCCTTTAGTCCATGGAAACACACGAAAATTCTAGAAGAGGATTCAGAGTGATGCAAATCCCTATTTATCATTTGTGCTTAAGACTCTATCTCTAATAATAACTTTCCTATTCCTAATGATTTCCCATTTCTGGACCTTTATTGCACCCTTAACCTTTTGAACTTCTTTCCTAAGTTCAACTTGTTCTTCTGGAATGAGATCTTCATTTATAAAGATTCATGTTCCTTTTAGGCTTGGGGATTTCCTGAGTATATCATTTTTATGTTCATGACAGCTAACCTTGACACAGATGAGTGTGTGTTTATGCACAGGTATCTTTCTGACCCTTATTGCTTCCGTGAGATAGGTTGTTTCAATTTGAGATTTTGTTTTTAATTGTTCTTTAACCATTTCTAATGTGTTTTCATTGCTTTGTTCTTCTATACTCGCAACTATAAGATTTAAGGCTTGTTTGTGGCACACATGGTCGAGAACAATTAATCTATTAATTTCCTCTTTGATGGGTTTAATATCTGAGTCACTTTCAGTGTTATTTAGAGTTGAGTTATTATGTAGTTTTTCTTTTAGATTTTTAATCTTGCTTTTCAAGGAGTCATTTTCTTCAACCATTGTTTGTTTACTATGTTCTATTTCTTGAATTTTACCTTTCCTTTCTTGGAGTTCAATTTTGAGTGTGGTTATTTTATTTTCTAATGATTTGTGGTTGTTATCAAGCATTTCCGTTAGTTCTATTTTAAAATGATTTTCTCTTTCTCCTCTTCGTCCTTCTAAAGACTCAATGTACTTATAGAGATTATCTAATGTAATTTTAATTGGTCTGCCTTTGCTAGAGGGGGCCTTAGAAATATGAGGGGAAGCATTCATATGTAATAAAACAAAACTTAACGCAATGAGGGTAACTGACAACGTGTGCACCTGTAAAACAAAACGAATGTGAGGTTGTCACCGCGCCTTAGAGGCTGAGTCTTTGGCAGATATAGATCTTTCTCCTTAAAAGTAAAGTAAATTGGGAAAGCAAAACCTCTCCAATTGAATATATTACACAGAAAATGGATTTCTCCACAAACCATAGAGGTCTTTATAATCTCTGCACTTATTGGCTCAAATGTCGTGAGTGAATATTAGAACATGAAAGTTTTCCATAGTGTTTATCTTAAGATTCTTTCTTATGGTTGTGATCAAAGTTGTTTCTTACTCCCAAAAGAATGCGTTGTACAACACTAGCAGCAGCAGATGCTAGTGCAAGGGCAGTTGATTGTGGAGCTTGAATGAAAGTTAGAAGTGAATTCCCTGCACATTCCCCACAGACATAAGACTTTAAGGGATTGCCTATAAGAGAAGTACCTGTCCTCTCCAATCCACAAGTAAGGTTTTCACAGGCCAAAATTCCTAACATGGGTCCATATCCTTAAAAAAATGTGCCTTATATTGTCGCGTACGGCTCCTTCGAATGCTTTCTTTTATGCTACAAAAAGCCCGTGTTGTTTAAGGGAACCAATTCAACTCCACGAATTACACTGCTTCAGTGGAGATGTTGAAATCCACCATACCGATTGCTATAGGATCAATCCCTTAGTTGAATATTGGTCGTGGAAACCCCACCTACAGATCTGTTCTTCAATACAGAGACCAGTTATTGTTACAGCAAGTGGTTCGCTCCCTTCCTGGTTTGTCAATTTTCGATACTTCTTCTACAGGGGCAAGTTGTGGAACAACACCGAGTCATAGCCAGAAACCCTCGCTGATATAGTAAACATATCTCTTCAAGTGCAAGCGACTGCAATAGGCTTCCTTCCTCACGCTTATGGGTCTCAACTTGGCTTCTCGCTTCAGATTTTCACAAACACGAGTTGAAATCACTTTATGGATACAGAATAAGGGTTTGATCATGTAAAAACCTCAGTTTCCCTCATATAGCCAAATTTCTTTCTATACAAAAGATTTCATTGGAGACTACACAAATCGTTGTCTTTCCAACTTGGTTATTTTGTTTCCTATTATTATTTTAATTTAAAAATTACAAATATTTTTATATTTATATATTTTCTTACAATTTTATATTTACAATAATATCATTCTATTTATATTTTTGGTCATTTTGTTAAATCTCCATATTATTTAACATCATCTTATATATAACATATCGATGTCATGCTTTCAATGGGATTAAGATGTGCTTGGATGAAGAGGATATGATTTTAGGGTGTATTTCCTTAAATCTCAACATAAACAAAATAAGTTAGTGTAAAAATAATTGAAAGATGTGTTTGGATGAAGAGGATATGATATTAGGGTGTATCTCCTTAAATCTCAACATAAACAAAATAATTTAGTGTAAAAATAATTGAAATTGTTGTAAAATTATAACAATAACAAAATTTGTATTATTCCATTTATTGGTTTTATATATGTGACACTCTAAAATGGTGTCATCACTTATAATTATTATTTTTTTGTAAGTTTGGTAGTACTCTTCATTTTTTTTACTCCATCTTTATAATATGTCCAGATACATCACCTCATCGGGGAAGGGAATTGAATCTATGATGAGTGTTATAACAACGAGCGTCATCACCCTTTAACCAAGACCCCACAGACATAATTGGTTTTGATTGTTAAAAGAATATGTTTGAACATAATATGAGGGTTATATAATCATTCTCTTAATATAATAAAATATGATACTCATGGCAAACAAAATTACCAATAGTAATACTTATAATTAAAATTCTTATGGGAAGAGTATAATTTTATATTGAATAAATTTGATGGACACTTTAAAATTTCCACTAAAATACACATAGTGTGGTATTTACAATATAAAATTATAATTAAATTGGTTAATAATATTAACATAAAATATTCTTATAATCAAATATATTAATCCATTTGTAATAAGAAAATAATAATAAAATAAATAATCCAAGTATATTAATATTAAAACAACATAGGTTCAATACTTCTATAGATTTATATAAATATTTTTTTATATAATTTATCATGACAATTTTATCATAAAAAATGGTGATATTACCAATCAAATGATGGATAATAATAATGGAGTCCCCAAGTAATATTCTCTCAAGTTGCAAGGGATAGGCCTTGTAGAAGGCCATAGGCTTATGATTGATTATTAGTTTTTTTTTTTTCCAAGTCCCAAAAATATTAGCTTTCTAGTTTATCATCAAGGTGAAAAATCACCCCAAGTCCCAAAAAAATCGGCTTTCTAGTTGATCATGAAAGTGAAAAATCACCCCATTATTTAATTATTAGATAGTTAAATTAAATTAATTAATTAGATACTAATTGGTTATTTATACATTATAAAATGTTATCATTCTCTTAATATAATAAAATATAATATTCAAAGCAAACAAAATTATTAATAGTAGTACTTATAATTAAAATTTTATATTAAATAAATTTGATGGACACTTTAAAATTGTGCCAACCTTGGACTAGAAGATAAGTAGTGTGGTATTTACTATATTAAATATAATTAAATTGGTTACTAATATTAACCTAGAATATTTTAGTAATCAAATATATTAATTAATTTTTAATAAGAAAATAATAATAGAAGAAATAATCCAAGTATATTAAGATTAAGACAACATATGTTTGCTTGTATAGGTTTATATAAATTTGTTTTATATAGTTTTTCATGACAATTTTATCATAAAAAAATGGTGATATTACCAATCAAATGATGAATAATAATAGTGGAGTCCCCAAGTAATATTCTCTCAAGTTAAAAGGGATTGGCCTTGTTGAAAGCCATAGGCTTAATTGATTATTAGTTAGTTTTTTTTCCAAGTCCCAAAAATATTGGCTTTCTAGTTGATCATCAAGGTGAAAACTCACCCAAGTTCCAAAAAAATAACTTTGTAGTTGATCATTAAAGTGAAAAATCATGCCCATTATTTAATTATTAAATAATTAAATTAAATTAATTAATTAGATACTTATTTACTAATAATTTATTGACTTAAAATTTACTTCATAGTAATTAATAAATTATTATTAAAGGTCAATAATTATTATTATTAATTATAGTAATTATTAATAAATCACAAATAATACTAATTAATTAAAAATAAATAATAATAATAAATAATAATTAACAATAACATATTATTATTAAGACATAATTTTTTTTGGGTAATAAAATCAATTCCATCTTATACAATAAATTGAAAATACGTGGTTGATAGTGAAATAAATTCCATCATATAAAATACATTCAAGAAAAATCAATTCCGTAAAATAGAATACATTGGAAACACGTGGTTGATAGTAAAATCAATTCCATCGTATAAAATACATTCAAGAAACTTTTGTATTAAAACACTTGAGATTTAAATACATTCACAGTGCAACCATCTTTGCAGTCACCTAGAGGTTGCAGTTATAAATAATTTTATTTTGCTTTTAAAGCTTTTAGATATGTAGGTTTTGGTTTTTTTTTTTCAATTTTGTTTTTCTCCTTTTTAGTATTCTTCTTTTTTTATCTTTAATTTTAAGTTTTGTTATTTTATATATTTTTAATTTGGTCTCTTTTTCCTGGTTTTCTTTTGTTTACATTTTTTTAAATAATTTTATTATAATTCTTTTTATATTATATATTTATATTTTATTTACCTATTTCTTTGTTAGATGGTTTATTTTGAAAAACAAGAAAATAAATTCTAAATAATTTTTTTCATAATTTTCATCGTATCTAGTTTCCATCTTATCTATTAAAAATAAACTAGAGATTCAAAACAAACAAAAAATTTCTCCACAAAAAAATAATACTAAATGATAATAACTTGTTGAAACATAAAAACATTACAAACTTCAAACAAAATTACAAAGCTATTTATCTATCAAATTATTCCAGCAAAGAGAGATAAAAATGCAAATTCTGGACGTGCTGATGAATGAATAGTAATATTTAACAATTCAGAATACTGAAATATATGTTAACACTTCAAATGAAAATAAAGTTTATACATGACGTTTAGAAACATTGAGAACATAAAAAACTAGTATGTAATTCTGTGCAGCTTTAGAAAACAATTCACACCTGTGCATTTACAGAGAAACTTGTTCTTGTGCTAAAAAGCTATTAAAAAAGTAAGTGCACAACAAATTAGTAAACAGCAGTATTCAATTTAAAGAATGTAAATGCACATAATGCAAATTAGTGAACAGTAGCATTCAATCTCAAGAATGTAAATGCACAACATGCAAGTTAGTGAACAACACAGTATTCAACCTTAAAAATTTAAGATGTGTAAAGACCTAGAACCAAAACAAAGAATGAGATGTCTTAAGACCTAAACCAAAAAATATAAATTAAAACAATGTTTTTAGAGGTCTTAAAGCTTCATAACTAGCATAGATCAATTACAAATAATCAAAAACTTTGATATCGAGAAACTAATTCATAAATAATTTGCAAATTCATCTACACATGCGCTGCTTAACGTGACAAAGAGCTATGAAAATGCAAACGCACAAAACAAAACAGCGAATAATGAGAACCAGTATTTAACCATGGAGAATGTTAAACCAAAAGATAGTTAACATGAACCATAACAATGTCTTGAAACCAAATATAACTTGTGTATAGTCCTCAGAAACTTCAAAAATCCATCTACTCCTGAACTAGTCAACGTGACGAAACCTACGAAAGTGGAAATGCACCAAATGCAGACAACTGAGCAGCAGCAGTATTTAATCATTGATATTGAGCTTTTGAGAGCTACCAATGAGTTTAGACAGAGCAGATTTTGACTGCCTCAACCGTTCAACACTGTTAGTAAGGTTCTTTCTCTTAGTAGCTATCACTGGACTTTCTTCAAGCACCTGCTCAATCATATTTAAACCTGGTTCAACCACATGCTTTACAATCTCAGCGACAATGTCGTTTTCAACCAATTTTTGCGCCATGAAACGCATATGGAGTGGAATCTGGTCAGCCAGCCTCAGCTTTACCACATTCCAATAAGCAATGAGACTCATCTTCAACTCGAAGGCCGCCTCGATGTCGCCACTGCTGATGTTTGCAGGCACTTTGTCCAATTTAATTTCTCCAATGCCTTCAATGCAAATTGTCTTTGAGTTGTTTTTTAAGGCAGTAATAAATTCATTTTTCTTTTCTTGCAACTTGAAGAAAGATTCGGCATAACTGGGATTCATTGTGAGAACTATACGCTTCTCCATTTCCATCATATCTTCAACATACTTCACGCAATCATCCTTCTTTCTGCCAATGAGACCTTGAAAAGCTCTCCTTGATACTGACTGCAACTTTGGATAGCTTTGCGTTTTAAGATCAATCACACGACATATTACTTTGTCCAGGTAGTCGCAGACCTGGATAGCTAACTCTCTGCTTGTCTCAGACACAGAATCAATTTGATTCTTCAGCAGACTTACAAGAGCAGGAGGAGATAAGAAGTTGGGAAGAGTTATTCCCTGTGCCTCTTCCAGTAACATTAATTCCTGGGATAGAAAATGTTCTCCTGATATTGCGCATGCTTTGAGCAGATCATGAGAATAGGTTTTGAACATCCTGTTCAAGCAAGCAGTAGAATGCATATCAGGTTCATCCTCGAATTCTTCAAAGTCCCCCACCATAGTAATCCTGGTTAACGTACCCTTTATGGCATCCATTTCTTTCATAAATTCAAGCATGGCATCTGCAGACGAAGAGAAACGCCTTGGCAATGCACCCATCTCTGCCTGCCTCTTGGACAGAGTGGAATCAATCTTTTTTACAATATCTGGAAGGCACTTGCATATTCCCATTGCTTGGATTTGCATAAGCTTTTCTGCCAATATGGGTATTCCAACCATTGATTTATCAATGCTGGAAAGATGAGGATCTGTTGTAAACAGATCACTTTCCCTTTGTCTTGCTTCTGCATTAGATTCAATCCCCACTCTATTCCGCACACAAATATAACCGTGACCAATATTAACAGCATCCGTATGACTTTATTTATTTAATTAAAAAAATTAAATATTATATCATTTATATAGTAAAAAATTATTAACAATTTTTTATTTTTTATTTATTTTTTTATTTTTTAATTTAAAAAAATATATATAAATTTAATAAAATGCTAATAATTTTCATTTTTTTAGTAATCAAATTCTCAATAAAGTTTCACATATTTAAATCATTGAATATTAAACAAGCTATATAGTAATCTCTAGTTTAAATACAGTTAAATTAAAGTAAAAAATAAGGAAAGTTTAGGAAAAGGAAACTTATATAAGTGTATGCAAAAATGAGAAACCAAAACTAAAAGAAAAAGAAGTAGTCACTACCTAGTTCAAATATAGCTAAATTAAAGTAAAAATTGATGAAGATTTGACAAATGGAAATTTATATGTGCATGCGGAAACCTAAAACCTAGATGCAAAAAAAATAATCTATTTTAATAATCAATTATTTAAAACATTAAATTATGATTTGGTGTAATCCATTTTATGTTGTATTTTTTTTGTCAAAATTCAATTATAGAATTCTTTGTGAGTTTGTAATTTTTTGTTGTTTAAATTTCATTTTTCAATGCATTAATGAGTTCAACATCTTGGAAAACTTTTATGTAATTATATAATTCATACCTTCAATTCCAAAAAACCTCCATTAAATTTTGGGTAAAATTGACTAAAAAAATTTAAAAAAAAAAAACATAAAAAAGATTAAATTATACTTTAAAACACAAACTTCAAATAATGAAAAACCCTATCATAACTCAATTGTCAAAAAAAATGTGAAATATACATTAATTTATCATCATTATTGAAAAAAATCATGCTACCTAATATAACTAGTAAATAATCTTTAATCTATAACTTTTTCACTTTATTCTACTTAATATAACTAATAAATAATCCTTAATATTTGTTAAACACACACACAACAAGAAACTCAACACACAATGAAAGATAAGTGTGCAGCTCTATTATTTTTCCATTATACATGATGTACATTTATAGTACAATGGTGTGACTCTTGGTTTCACATTCCAAGGTCACTTGGACTCCATTGTGACTTTTCGCATTCCACACTTACCCATGGAGGATTAGGTGTTCCAACATTCCCCCCCTTAATCCGAAAGGGTATGTGTGAGTCCAAGAAGAGAGTTGTAATACAAATCTGCAAAGTATACATGGCAGCACTTGGACTGAATCAACTCTTTGAAATGTTGGCAAAAAGAGGTGGTTTAAGGATGACCACCAACACTGGAACGCAATACTTGTTGCAGTTCCCGGAACTCTTCCAAAACTGACAAGAAGTTGAAAGCTTCTGCTAGAGGAATTGTCCCTCATAAAAAAGGGAGACCTTCAACCTAAAAGAAGGGAGGTCTACAACCTGTGATGGTTTAAGGATTACCAACAACACTGGAATGCTTGAAGCATTTCCTGGAACTCAACCAAAGCTGGCAAGAAGTTGAAGGCTTTTGCTAGAGGAAGTGTCCCTCATATATGAAAGGGAGACCTTCAACCTAAAAGAAGGGAGGTCTACAACTTGTGATGGTTTAAGGTTGTCCACCAACCAAAGATGGTGGTTTAAGGTTGTCCACCAACCAAAGGCATGCTCATGGGCATCCGTGTCTCTGGCTACATCTCTGAATCTGGAATGATGAATTGTGGCTCAGGCTCGCGAACTGCTGTGTCTCTGGCTACAACTCTAAACATGGAATGAGATATTGTGGCTCAGGCTCGCTTGATCTGATGTCAAAGCTTGTACATGACCACCATTTCCCCCCCTGTCAGGGACAAGGTGAGATGATGGCGAAAACTCAACTGCAAGTTTGCTCAATATTCGAGAACAAGTTCTAACATGTGTCGTAAACATCTTCTTGGCTGCTAATGCCCATTGCCAAGAAGCGATCCATCCAAGATGAATCTCTGTTCTTACAGGAGGCTTGTTTCTGAAGCATCTGTGTGAAGAATGGTTGCGCCAACCACAGTGCTTGCATGGATGAAGATCAAAACAGTGATCTTTCATATGGCCAACTCGATCACAGTGTTGGCATTTTACAATCTGCTGTTGTTGTTGTGGAAGCGGAGCAGGATCTGGAACAGCTGCAGGTGAACTATCATACAGGAATCCGACACTCTGAAATATGATGGGCTTGGTGTAGTCTAGAATATGAAAGGACACATCCTTGTCATATCTAAGACCAGTTCTGTGCTTGTTGTGGACAAGCTCTTCCCAAGGTCTGATGATGGGCTTGAGAAGTGCAGGTTGAACAAGGAACTGAATGGGAATCAACTGGAACTTTATTGACTTGCTGCTGATGGGAGTCTTTCACAATGTTCTAAACAGAAACAGGTTCAGAATGGTGACTCTTTTGCTGAAGTTCATCTTGTTGGAGCTGAGATTCCAACTGCAAAAACTCAATCTTCTCATGTGCATCTTGCAAACAAATTTGAATATTACAAAGAGCATTCTTGCTCATTTTTATCATATCATCAACATTGGAATGAATGAGGTTATTCAACAACTCTAATGTCTCATTGATTATAGCCATTTTCAACAACTTAGGCTCAAAATAAAGGGTGTAGGCTTCAACCGAAAATGCACCCGTTTACAATGTGATTCAACTTTCTTTCAACAAATACAAATGACTTCAAAGAACTTCCAGCTATGGAAATCTCAAAGTACAAAATCTGCTCCTCAAATTATGGAGGACCTCAAGGTATAGACTTGGATGTCTAACCGGCAAGCAACAATGACTTATATCAAAAAATTTCCAACAACTCAAATACTGATTGCAACTATGAATGAAGAAGCAATATTCACTCATAATACAATGTCAGTTCAATACACATCTCTGCAAAATATTTGTATAAATGTGCAGCAAAAACTTGTGCAAGAGGCCTTTAAGCAAGCTGATTTTTCTCTTCTTCAAAGAGTTGTTTTGCACCAATAACAACTCATCTCAACTCAAAAAAAGGAGGAGATATTTACAAGCTTGGATGCTTGACCTTGCTATACTACTGCAGAATGCATATCAAGAGAAACTCCACAAATCAGAAATTTTGTGTGCCCAAACTATGAATGCCATTGTTGTTTTGAAAATGAGGACCAATTAGTCTTCAAATGTAAATATCTTGCAGAAAATCACCCTTCTACCAATGCCACAAATCACAATGCACATCTCACTTTCCTCTTCTATGTGTATAGTCCATTTACTCATATGCCATTTCCTCATTTCCTGCTGTTCATTTTCTCTCTCTGATGTTTACTTCCTCTCTTTCTCTCTCTCTTTGTTGTTGTTGTTGTTGTTTTTTTTTTTTTTTTTAATTAGTTTTGGAATTTAAAAAAAATGGGAGGGAAAAAAAATTTAAAATGGGAGGGGATAATGGCCAAATTTAAAAAAAAAATTAATTGTAAATAATTTTTAAATTTTAAATAGGCCGAAATGGAAATTAAAAATGGGATGGGAGGCCGAAAGGCCGTGAGTTGCAGGGAGGGAAGGGGAGGCCAAAAGGCCATGAGGGAGATGAGTAAGGGGATTGGCGGGTTGGGGATGGAAGAGGGGTGTTAAGGGGGCTGGGTAGAGCGTAAGGAGGGGGAGCGTATGTGTGTAAAACGAGGGGTGGGGAGGCGAAGTTCGAGGGGAGTGTATTGCAGTGAGGGGGAGGGAGAATGGTTAGGGGGAGCGATAGGGAGGGCGGAGTGATAAGGGTGAGGGGGAGGAGTGGGTAGGAGTCGGGGGAAGGCCGAAGGCCATGGGTAGGAGTCGGTAGTGTAGGGAGTCGGTGCAGGGAAGGGTCTGCGCAGGGAGGGAGCTAGGTAGAGAGGGCGGGATAGGGAGGAGAGGGTGAGACAGGGACGGGGATGAATGGGATGTGGGAAGGGACATAAGGGAGAGGTGAGGGGTTTAAGGAGAGAGGGGGCGGGTGAGTGACGAGGTAGCAAGGTAGGGAGGACGAGTGGCCAAGGGGAGTTTGCAGTGCAAGCGTGAGGACCAAGGGAGGGCGGGTAGGCAGCGAATAGTTTGCAGGCGAAGTAGGGAGGGCGAATAGGGTTGGGCATTGAGCGACTGCGTGTGGGCGAGTGTTGTGTAAGGGGGGAGGGTCGAGAGTGTAAGGGAGCGAGTCTGTTGTGTGGAGGGGGCAGCAGGGAGGGCCGTGAGGCCGAAGAAGTAAACAATAGATTTAATTAATTAATTAATTAATTAATTTATTTTTGTTAAAACAGCAGAGAGCAGTGAAATCGAATTTAAAATAGCAGTAGAGGACGAGACTTTAAAAATGCAAGATTTTTCCAGAAAATGCAATAAACTATGAATTTGAAGGTAATTGCAGAATGTTTTCTTCCAGGAAATGCACGAAATTTCAGCAGAAAAAACTAGAGTTTGCAGAAATTTTTCAGATGAAAAGACTCAAAAATTTTTAATAAAAACCCCAGAATTCTGCTTTAAACAATATTCCAGCAGCTCTCCAATGCAGAAATTGCAGAATAATGTGCAGTGAGAAAACCTGCAGAATGCCCCCAAATGCTGCTCTTCTTCAAGACGGAATTTCTAAATGTTGTTCTTCTTCAAAACCAATTTCTGAATGCTGCTCTTCTCAAAATAAATTCCTGAATGTGGCAAAATGTCTGCTGCAGAAATCTCTCAATGCTGCAAAAATTATCAGAATTTTTGCAGATATGCACAGGCCATAAACACAAATGGCTCACTCAATGTTGAGTTGGTTATGAACGTATCAGCTCTGATACCATGTTAAACACACACATGGTGTGAGAGAAAGATAAACACACACACAACAAGAAACTCAACACACAATGAAGGATAAGCGTGCAGCTCTATTATTTTTCCATTATACATGATGTACATTTATAGTACAATGGTGTGACTCTTGGTTTCACATTCCAAGGTCACTTGGACTGCATTGTGACTTTTCGCATTCTACACCTACCCATGGAGGATTAGGTGTTCCAACAATATTTTCACTCTAATGAGATGAGCTCTTAATTAGAAAACAATATTAAATTACACTACAATATAATTTAAAAAAAAAAAACAACTTAAAGTTATCTATATTTTAAATAAAATTTATTAATCAATTTTAATATTTTTTAATTAAATTACGATGAACGATATCACTATTAGATCGCTATTACATCAATGGATTCCACTTAAGAAAAACCTTGGAAACCTATTTGATTTGTTAAATATTTTGAATATGTAATAACAACACAAAATGAAATTAAATTGTTTTTAATAGAACTTGTCACTCACGCCATTCACCAAAATTTAGATAAGGCAAACAACCCACCACGAAGTACATCCCACGTGGAAATAACTTATATCCCCAATTTGCAACGACTTTGGCCGCCATTCACCAAAATTTAGATAAGTCAAACAACCCACCACGATGTACACCCCACGTGGTAGCAACTTATATCCCCAAGTTGCAACAACTTTAGCCCCCTTGATAGTGATGTGCACGATAATTCTAGAGGTTTAAACCATGGATACATTTTATTTACTGAAGAAATTTTATTTTGGAGTAGTTTCGCGACGCCACAATTTAGCCTCGAAATCGTGCACGTCCAAAAACTTAAGCTCCATATCAACGGAGAATTTCGATGTCTTTTTCACTTCTCAAAGTGTACGGGGATTAGCATGACCACGTTGTCAGACCTGCGAGTAGTTAATTTTTCTGGAGGCAGGGTGGATTTTGTTACGGATTTGGTGGCAAGGTGGATTTCGCTACGGATTTGGATAGACAGCTTGTGCCATTTTTTATTGGAGTAAAATAGCCATTTGACGGAACGCCCTTTGGGTTTTGCGCCCTCAACAATTGGCGAGTCTCTTCCGACGAACGCGGGTCCCACAGACCCCTCCCCGTCTGCGTCCCACAGTGTTACCGTTTGAAGGTCATTGTTTCAGTTTTCAGTTTCCGTTTGACGATTCAGTCAATGTTCTCATTTCCCGTTTCCCCTCACCTACACACGGGGGCAACCATGAATGCAACTATTTTCTCGCGTTCCTCGAGCCGGATGAACAGGGACCTGCAAACCATTCGACGAGAAGACGTGAGCCCAGGTGCCATGAACTATGTTGCAATCAATCGAGCCTCCCCTCGAAAGCTCTTGTAATTAAATCCTCATGTCCTCCCCTCTTACACACTCGACGAATTGAAAGCCGTCGCTCAACAAAAATTCGAAGGAGTTACTCACTCGATGGAGAACGAGTCTGTTTTTTTAAGTGAGGATGTCTGTGTTTTTTTTAAGTGGGAATTCCTGAATAAAGAAAGTTGGTCCTCCCCTGTTACTCACTCAACGGAATGAAAGCCCTCGCTCGACCACTACTGAAGGAGTTACTAACTCGGCAGAAAATCGGTCTGTTTTTTTAAGTGAATTTCTGTTTTTTTAAGTGAATATTTATGTTTTTTTAAGTGAGAATCCCCGAATAACATTACATTCTCATACCCATTTAATTTGTTTACCACAACTAGAACAAAATTTTGCAACCCAATTTATTGAGACCATTTTATAAGTGATCACAGGTCAACCATTTGGACAACCATTGTGCCAACTCGTTGGTCAATCGTTGCGGCAACTCGCTAGTTAACTGTTGCACCAACTTATTAGGTCAGGAAAATGGTAAAGCAAGTCAAATGGGAGTCAATAATTTCCCTTCTGATGCAAAACCCTAAAGAAAATCTCATCTTCTCTAAGTCACATTTATATTGGTCTCTTGTACAAGGAAAACACATGGACTCGTTTGATCGCATTGCAAAAATCCCTTCAACTAGAATTGGAGACTTTAGTAGAGGAGCGGAAATGAACCCAACTCCATGTTCTTTCACCCAGGTACAAAATAAACTCCCAAGTTCAAGGCCTACTGCTTCCTTGCTTTATGAAGTGTAATTTTTGTCGAGATCCGACGTATATATGTTGGTATTAATAGTGCTCTGTCAGTTTTCATGGAATCATATGTATTTAATTTTCAAACTTTTTTATGCAGCTATGCTTGTTCATATGGCCCCGATGACAGAAGGGGACAAGATGAAATGAAGCAAAGATACTCATTTGTGAAAAATAAGGGATGCCAATGCCATTTCATTATAAAAATTATGGTTCAAATCCCTGAGATTGTGATAATAACATATAATGTGTATGAGCATGTGTTACACAACATTCTATCACTGTCCCTGCAATTCCCATCCACACATTGGAGGATCATTTCTGTGACCAAAAAGAAGTTTCATGCCCTGCAAAACCATCATTGCATCCCTTTCCATGAGCACAATATTCCTTATATTGACAATGTTGTAAACAGACTATCAAAAACACATGTTTTTGCCTTGGCGCTAGTAGACCGTTATGCCCTCGCGCCAATGAGGAAGATTAACACTGAGCCCTGCGCCAGTTGGCACTCTGTCCCAGTGAGCTTCCTACGCCAAGCTAGTTTTGTAATGTTTTTTAAATATAGAGGCGAAGTTTCCATCATAAAAACTTTGTGGGCGAGTCATTTGGAGTGGTTCAACTAGATAGCCACGTTCTCTCTCCTTTGGCCTCTTGTTTCCACCTTTTGGGGGAAATTTCCAAGGGATAAGGCCTGCCTTCCACCATTGAAGGGATCCCAACCTCCTCCTCTCCTTCTATAAATAAAGCCATCTCCCATTTGATGAGTTAGCTGAACATACAAAACTAAAGATACTATAGTTGAATTGCTGAAGAGATAAAACATGAAGGAACTTTCATTGAGAGAGATTAGGCTTATGCCATTGTCCCGTCTGAAACCCCTAACGACCATCCGAGACACGCTTCGGCTGAATGCCGCTGGAGGAGACTGCGACTTCAAAGATTCGGTTGTAACTCTTCCTTCTATCAATACATACACGTGACTATTGTTTGGTTCCTGTCTTGCATTATATGGTTTGTTTAATGCAATATGCTTAACCCTCTTTGACTAGTTAGTAATTATGAATGAAATCGTTGTTTCGTACGCTACTCTTGTTTTCTGATCTATGTGCAGGTATCTGAGCATTGTTGTAGAAGAATCGTGACTTGCCGAGGTAAAGATAGAGAGGCCACCATTATCACAGCCACGACGATAGCGTTGGACTCCAGGTAGGTGGATCTATCATGTCCTTTTCCATTCAGTAACTAGAAACCTACACTCTAGCATGTTTCTTTGTTACTAGGCCCACCCTAGGGCTAGAGGGATCGTCTCTGTCCACAGAGAGGATTTACCTTCATAACAAATTGGCGACTCCATTGGGGATCAGTGTGATTTTTTCGTTTCGTCCTTGTCAGGTCGACTTCGGTCGTTTGCTTGCCTGTCTATCTTTTCTGGCTTGTTTATCTGTTTAAAAACCTCTTGTTCAACTCCATAATGTCAAGATTGACCTCTACTCGTTAGCTTTTCCTTTTTTCCCATAGATATTAGGCTTGGCGTGCTTTTTGTTTTAACAGTAGCACCAATTGGCACATGTTGCTTTTGTTGCAGTAGCACCAACCCCTATTTGGCGTGGATTACCGCCTCACAGTCATGTCAAATCCTGTAGGATTTGGTTTGGCCTTCCAGTTGAGTTTTTGGTCAACTGTGCTTGACTCTGGGTTGTTTTTTCTATGCAATTGTGTCTGTGGGATTGTTCTGACTGTTGTAGGCTTGCTCTTCTTAGCTGTTCATCCATTTTCTTATCAGTGTAGTTTATGGCCTTAGGGTTTCTGAGTGTCTTTGCTCACTGAGCCTTTTGATTAGAGATCGAGTCTTTTGGATTTTTGTCAGCCTCACTCCCTGGTCGATTGTGTTAAGTCTTTCTTGACCCTTTGAGTATTTTTCTTGGTTGAATGATCATTATGATTTTTGTTTGATTCTTCTTCTCGCCACTCCGAGCATAGATCACATTTCTCATTTAGGGCATTTTGAAATCTTTCTCTTGGTTTTGAAGAGTGCATCATTGGTTTGAGTGCATCTTTGTGTTTGTGTTGCTTTAGATTGGATCATTCAGTTTAGACCTATACCTTCACAATACTCAAGCTAGTGTTTGTTTTGTTTTTAATGTAATTAGTGCTTGAGTGCTTCATTTCATTAAAAAATCAAAAAATTTGCATTCTTCATTTGTATGAAAAATGAAAATTTCTTTTGCATAACTAGTGCGTGATTAACTAGGAAAGAGTTTTTCGTTTTTCACTTGATTGTATTAGATGCATTAGCGGATTTCTTCGTGTGATTTCATTGATTTGTATTGCTTGAAATAACTCTATCCTTCTCATAACTAGCATTCATTGAATGAAAATGGTGTTCTAGTGCATATAGCTTGCATTTAGGAAATTTGAAGATCAAAATTCGGTAGGGCCTTGAAACTCAAACATTAATTCAAGATCAACTATAAAATCAATTGAATTAACCTAAGGAAGCATTGAAACCTAACGCAAAAATTTGTAGTGTTCTAGGCTAGAGACGTGTTCTGGCATCTTAAAACCTAGTAGCTGTCATTCACCGTCTGGATTTAGACAGCACCAGTACGGAATTGTGCTCCTCATACCATCGTGTATATAAAGGGAGACCCCTATAGGTTCAAATCCTTTATCCATAGGATGCTGAGTCTGTCGCCTTGTAACCGTGATACACCGAACACAACTTTCGGGGAGACTACCTACAAGTACGTTAAGTCCTTGGTCATTTTTCTTTCATTTGATCACCAAGGTGTATATGGCAGTTCACGGAAACTTAGTACACCCTCTTCCCTAGATCACCTAAGCAGTCATTTCGATCTTGTAGAAATTATATATAAGATGCATGTATATATCCAGATTATCCTAATCTAACAATATTTTATCTTCTTGCTAAATACAGAATCCTTCCACTGTTAATCTTTTGCGGAAATTTAAAAACTCAATTGCAAACACATGAAGCAATAAAAAAATCGCACATAACACAGTTGTTTAATGGGAAAGCCTGAAGCTGAAAACCCCAACTATCATATATTATGTATCATGGAGATCATGTAACAATATCATACAAAGCTTAGTACATCAAGCTCTCAGTACAATCAATCGTCACACACAAATTAGAAGAAATCTGCAAATCCATGCACCGATTTCTTGCCACCTGATAGCCTGCCTCCACTGCGCAATCCCTGTTGAAGAATAGCTCTGAATGAATTCGAATTACCCTTGCCTTGACTGCGCAATCCTCATTGGAAAATCCAATGTGTGTGTGGTGCAATCAATGCATCACTATAGTCACAACAGATAGTCCATCTTGCCCTTTCACCTATCTCTCCACTGGGTCTCCACTGGAACTGACATGCACTGTAGTTAACTATTGTATTTGTTCAGTTGATTAATGAGTTATTATTTGTAAATCAATTAACTAATTAATTCACTCCACTCTCACTAGTGTATCATTCAGTTAGACTAGATACAACTAGCTCATCTGAGTTTAACTCCATTAACTAAGTTAAACTGAATAACAACTCCATGAACTACTCTTCCAACTCTGTCATAAATTTTCCACTTCAGTTCTAACTGAGTCCTCCATACATGAACCACCAGTAAATCCTATGAATTGTGTAATTCCTTCAGCCCAATGATTTTCCAAATCTGTGCACTGCAATTAAGTGCTCCAAGAGAATAAGTTGTTGTTTATTGTCGGATTATTATTAAGAGCTAATAATAATCAACACTTCTATTTTTATATCGCCGATCTATAAATAGACTTCGTCCAATATTCTAAAAATAGAATTTCATCTATTTTTCCAACTTGACCAACCATCCACAAATAGCATCCTGCAACTTCTGAAATATGATCACCGTATCTAAAAATAGACTTGCACCTAAAAATAGCCTGTGGGCCCACTTAGTGAAGGTGACTCATTTTCACTTAGCTCATCATCTTGTTGAATCTCAACACTCCCTCTCAACAAGATAGGGATTATCCTTCACCCCGATCCTGCCTCTATGGTATTCGAATTTGGTCCTGGTGAGTGCCTTCGTCAGAATATCTACATCTTGATCTTCCGTAGGAATGTACTGAAGCAACATGATCTTCTGCTGCACACAATCTCTGATATGATGATACCGGATATCAATATGTTTAGATCTATCATGAAACACATGATTAATCGAGAGTTTAATGCAACTCTGATTATCACAATGTATCACTGTAGCATCTAAATGTGAACCAAACAAACCAACCAGGATCTTCCTCATCCAGATAGCCTCACATGCAGCTTGACTTGCTGCCATGTATTCTACTTCCGTTGAACTGAGTGCCACAGGTCTTTGTTTCCTGTTGTACCAAGAAACTGCAGTAGATCCGATACTAAAAATCCCTCCTAATGTGCTCTTTCTGTCTGTTGGGCTGCTTGCCCAATCTGCATCCGTGAAGCCATGCAACTTCACCTCATCCGTCTATCTATACCATAAGCCATACTCAGATGTGCCCCTGAGATACCTCAGAACATGCTTGCCTGCCTTCCAAAAGAGCTTGGTAGGCTTAACCATCACTTGTGAAAGCTGGTTCACCGCATAGCATATTTCCGGTCTTTTATTAACTAAATACATGAGTGAACCCACCAACTGTCGATAAACAATGGCATCCACTACCTCTGCCGATGTAGCATCCTCCTTCCTCCAATTTCCTGGAAGAGGAGTGTCGATAGGCTTGCAGCCTTGCATGTGAAACTTCTCTAGTATCTCCCAAGCATACTTGCCTTGAGACACAAACAGTTCACCTTCCCTTTGCCATATTTCCAATCCAAGGAAATAATGAAGGAGGCTCAAATCCTTCATCTCAAACTCCTTTGCAAGATCTTCCTTGCATGAGTGTATCAACTGCTCATCACCCATTATTATTAAATCATCAACATAAAGAACAATGATTAAAAGCTTACCCTCCACCACAATTTGGTACAGGTTTGCATCCGCCTCACTCTTGGTGAAGCCAAGTCCAGTGAAATAGCTGTCGATCCATGTGTACCAAGCACGTGGTGCTTGCTTCAGCCCATACAACGCTCTTTTGAGCCTGCACACATGCGACTCGCTGCTGAAGATCTCAAATCCTTTAGGTTGCTCAATGTACACCTCTTCCTCAATAATCCCATTAAGGAACGTAGTCTTCACATCCATCTGATGAATGTGCCAACCCATCTGCGCCGAGAGAGAAAGGATAGTCCTTATGGAAGAATACCGTGTGATAGGTGCAAAGGTTTCTTCATAATCAATCCCCTCGATCTGTGAGAAGCCCTGGGAAAAAAATCTTGCCTTATACTTCTCGATGCTCTCATCAACAACTTGCTTTACCTTGTAGATCCATCTTGATCCTACAACTGATTTACCCACCGGCCTTGGAACAATCTCCCAAGCACTATATCTGACAATGGAGTAATACTCCTCCACCATGGCATCCACCCATGTGGGCTCCTGTACTGCTTCTTCAAAAGAATATGGCTCTGTCAAGACACACTTGCTCATAAGAGCCATGTATCTAGTAAAACGGTCAAGTGATTGTCTGTGTCTATGCTGTGATGTAGGGACTCCTACATTCTATGCCACATCAAGCTTTAGTCTCTCAGCTTCTGTTGTATGCTTTATTCCTCGTCTGATGTTTGGTTCTGCATGAGTGGACTCCTCCACTCCAAGAATCTCCTCCTGTGGCTAATCCACATCTAGAGGCTCATCTTTGGGAATAATAAGTTCCTCCTCTGCATGCAAGTGTAGCTCCCTCTCAAGCGAAAACTTCATGGCTTTCACCTCATTGAATTTTATATCCGGTCGCACCATAGTCGTCTGACTATCTGGAAAATACACATGATAATTATGGGGTGTTTCTGTGTACCCCAAAAATATCCCAACTTCTACAGTTGGCTCCAGCTTCTTCCTAGCATCCTTTGTCACATGAATGTAAACGAATGAGCCAAAAATATTCAAATGAGAAATATCAAGCTTCTTATCAATAAAATCTTCTTGAGGTGTACTCATGCCAAGTACTCTATGAGGACAATGATTTTTCACATAAACCATAGTGTTGCATGCTTCCTCCCATAGGTGCATCGGTAGGCCCTAGTCATGCAGCATCGCTAGTGCAGCACCCACGATCGTTCTGTTCTTCCTCTCCGCAACCCCATTCTGCTATGGGTTATGAGGTGCTATGAGTTCTCTTCGAATTCCTTCTTTGCTACAGAATTCTTTGAATTCACCTGAGATTTATTCACCACCATTATCGCTCCGTAGAGCTTTCACTTGCTTCCCTGACTCCTTCTCCACTAACGTTTTAAACTCACAAAACTTTGAGAATGTTTCGCTCTTCTTCTGCATGAAGAAGATACAACATCTACGATGATAGTCATCAACAAATATAACATAATACATGTGTTTTTCTATTGAAGCAACCGAGAAAGGTCCCCACACGTCTTTGTGAATTCTCTCCAGGTTCTCCTTCTCATGAAAGGTGGTCTTCACAAACTTACCCATAGTACATCCCTTTCATTGATCTGACTGTGGAAGAGTACCCTTGGGAATTCCAGTAGAAATCTGCTACAAAATCTTCAAAGCACCATGGTGAAGTTGGCCCAATCTCCTGTGCCATAATTCGCCCTCATCCCAACTCACCACTTCTTCTGCTTTGCCCATCATTGCAGCACAACCATCTACCTCTAGCTTGTAGAGATTCTTAACTTGAATCCCTATCCTCTTGGTTTGACCCATTGTTTTGTGTCACGGGAAAGATTTTCCATCGCTAAAAACAACATCATAACCTTTGTCTTCCAACATTGCGATCGAGACCAAATTCTTCTTCAGACCTGGAACATGCATAACATCTTTCAGCAGAAATGGATTACCTGACTCCCTCTCAAAGGTAATGGTCCCAATGCCGGTCGCACTGTATCGACCATCATCGCCCATGTCTATATGCATGTGAAGGTCCTTCTCCTCCAAGTCACTAAACAACTCCTTGTCTCTCATCATATGGAAAGACGCACCACTATCAAGATATCACACCGATCCCATTGAGCTTGAAACAAAGCATGCGATCAAAGAGAAATAAAGTTAAAATTGTGAGGCTAAGGCCTCTGTAGCTGCAGCTCCAACAACCTTCTTGTTCTTCTTCTTCTGTGGGCAGTTAGTGGTGAAATGGCCATGTTTGTGACAGTGAAAACACTTCACCTTGGACAAATCCTGCTTCTTGCCTTTAGCTTCGGATTTTGAAGGAAATTTCTTCCCCTTCCCTTTCCTTGCTTTGGCAGCCAAAGCGCAATTCTCTTCATCTTCATTCTTCGATGAAGAGCCATCTCTGGTACTTCGCCTTATCTCCTCATGCACAAGATCCGACCAAATTCGCTCCCATCCTGGCAGTTTCTCATGTCCATTGACAGAGTCTTCGTAGCTATGCCAACTCTTCGGAAGTCCAAGGAGAGCCAAACTCGCGAAGTCTTCATCATAAACAGTAATCCCCACACTTCCTAGTTCATCCCTACAGTGGACAAACTTCGTGAGATATTTGGGAATACTATCGCCCTTCTCCATTTTTATTTTTCTAAGCTTGTCTTTCAGCGCCAACTTCCTCTGGTCGCTGCTACTTTGGAACAAATCTGTCAAAGCCTTCCACATTAAAAATGGAGTGGCTTTCCCATGAAGGTTGGACACAATATGGTCCTTCACACCTTCCAACATAATTCTTCTTGTCTTTGCTATCTTCTTTTGCCATGCGTCAAGTAATGCAGCATCGCTAGATCCCGGCTTAGGAACAACGCTATCGATGAACTCCTTCAATCCATTATCCTCCAGCACCGCCTCCATCCTATCCTTCCAGGCTATGTAATTCAAGCTACCATCAAGGGCATACTCCAATCGCAACCCATTGAAAGACATTTCAATGTATACTCAACTGTCGCACTAAGAATTTTTTGAAGCAAATTCGAATTGTCCACCAACACAAACTTAACAATTCTTCACAATTGCAATATTCAAGAATTAACACTGCTCCGATACCATGTATAAATTATATACAAGATGCATGTATATATCCAGATTCTCCTGATCTAACAACATTTTATCTTCTTGCTAAATACAGAATCCTTCCACTGTTAATCTTTTGCAGAAATTTAAAAACTCAATTGCAAACACATGAAGCAATAAAAAAATCGCACATAACACAGTTGTTTAATGGGAAATACTGAAGTTGAAAACCCCAACTATCATATATTATGTGTCATGGAGATCATGTAACAATCTCATACAAAGCTTAGTACATCAAGCTCTCAATACAATCAATTGTCACACACTAATAAGAAGAAATCTGCAAATCTATGCACTGATTTCTTGCCACTTGATAGCCTGCCTCCATTGCGCAATCCCTGCTGAAGAATAGCTCTGAATGAATTCAAATTACCCTTGCCTTGACTGTGCAATCCTCATTGGAAACTCCAATGTGTGTGTGGTGCATTCAATGCATCATTATAGTCACAATAGATATTCCATCATGCCCTTTCACCTCTCTCTCCATTGGGTCTCCACTGGAACTGACATGCATTGTAGTTAACTATTGTATTTGTTCAGTTGATTAATGAGTTATTATTTGTAAATTAATTAACTAATTAATTCACTCCACTCTCACTAGTGTATCATTCAGTTAGAAAAGATACAACTAGCTCAACTGAGTTTAACTCCATTAACTACGTTAAACTAAATAACAACTCCATGAACTACTCTTCCAACTCTGTCATAACTTTGCCACTTCAGTTCTAACTAAGTCCTCCATGCATGAATGACCAGTAAACCCTAGGAATTGCATAATTCCTTCAGCCCACTAATTTTCCAAATCTGTGCACTGAAATTAAGTGCTCCAATAGAATAAGTTGTTGTTTATTGTCGGATTATTATTAAGAGCTAATAATAATCGACACTTCTATTTTTAGATCGACGATCTATAAATAGACTTCGCCCAATATTCTAAAAATATAATTTCATTTATTTTTCCAACTTGACCAACCATCCACAAATAACATCCTGCAACTTTTGAAATATGATCACCATGTCTAAAAATAGACTTGCACCTAAAAATAGCCCGCGGGCCCACTTAGTGAAGGTGACTCATTTTCACTAAGCTCATCATCTTGTTGAATCTCAATAGATCTTTTCGTGACTCCTTAAAAAGAGAAGAGATCATCGAGCACTTGTCCTTTCATGCTCATTTAAAATTGAATGTGACTAGAGTCATATTTTGTTTGTTTCTCGACTCTTAAAACATGAAACAATAAAGTCTGGTTTCAATGTCGTAAAATTAATTACCCACGATCACATCTCCATTAAAAAAAATTTACTTGGATTGTTTTTGTATTTCCTTAGGCTTTAATCTTGAAGCCTCAAATTGCTTCTTGTTTTCTTCCTGTGTTGGAATTTTGTCATAGTGGCAGAACCACCAGTTTCGTCATCATCTTCACTACCTCCTAGTGGTAGTTATTTTCCTGACATTTCTTTTGAAACCCCTCAGTCCACTAGGTCTACCGAGCGTTCGCAGCCTATTGTCCCAACTGTCTTGCCTCTTGCTACCCGATCTCCTCCTGACAAGTCGGTTGAGTTCAATTGGCCTCCTCAGGGTGCTTGGTCTGGTTTCGGGAGCGAGGAAGAATTCCCTCCTCTTACCTCAGGATCACCTTTTTTGGCTGTTTCTATACCTCCCAGTCCGCATCGTTTTTTTGACAATCCTACACCCTCGTCAGATATGGATTCTTCTAGTCCCGTTGGCAGTGAAGGACTTCCTGTTTCTATAGGATAATATCAACTTTTCCTAGAAGATCTCCCGCATGTTTCTAGTCAGTCTTCTCCTCAATCGGTGTCTGTCCCACATGGTTATCAGACTTCGAGTCAGATTATGTCTGGTGTTGAGTCCATAGAACTATCCAGTACATTAAATCCTCCTAGGGGTTCGGTCCTTCCTTCTTTAGGACTGTCACCTTCGACACCTAGCTTGTCGGTCACTATTACATCTGTCCCAGTCCAACCTACCGTTTGTGTGGATTCATCCACACCGATTGTTATGCATCAGTCATCATAGTATTTGCACACTTGCAGGTCTATTTTCTTGAATCCTACATGGCCTGTCAATCCTGGCTCAGATAGATCACAACCCCGCGCCACAGAGACCACACCTGCCTCTAGTATGGCCGCGACTTCTGCTTCTGCGCCCATGGTCTCCACCTATACTTTTGATGAGAAAATTTTGGATATTCACCGACGTTATGCTTCCTCTGCGGAGGCCATGCCTACTTCTAGTGTGGCTTCGAGTCCCCCTATGATTCCTGGCAGTCTTAATTTTGAAGAGTATATGTTGGCTGTTTAGTAGCAGAACTCTCAGGGTTCTCAGCAGCCTCAAGCTCCTGTCAACCTTCCACATCATTATGATGATGTCGGAACCTAGTTTATTCATTTCCTGTCGATCTCAATCAGGCCATATATTTGCCTCCAACTGATCTTTATCAGTCTGCTTACTGGTGAGGACCATACTTACAGGGACAACCCTCGGGCCTATAAGGACAACCTTTACAGGGACAACCTTTGGTCCAACAGGGAAAACCCTTAGGTCCTCAAGGACAACCTTACGGTCTGCAATGACAACCCTCATAGTGTCAACCTTCCGTCCAACAAGGACAACCCTACGGTCCTTCCGGGCACCCTTGATTTCAACCAGGAACATGTTATGGTACTGGGAGGAAAATGTATCCACCACAGGGACAACCTGTTGTGCAACCGCAACAACCTTACATTCCACAAGGTCAGGCTTTTGTACAGTCAGGAAAACCCTACGGTTCCACTTCGGGTCAAGCTGGTCATCAGGGGCAACCTAGTTCATCGCAACCATCGGGCCAATCTCTTCTGCAAGGGTAACCTGGTGGCCCTCCGTATCCAGGCCAACCTGCTCTGCAGAGATAGGCTGCCCAACCTCAGCAACATATTCAACCAGCTCAACAGCCAAATCAACCTGCTCAAAAGCCGGTTCAATCTGTCCTTCCGACTCAGCAGAGTCCACCTGTTCAGCACCCTTCTCAATCTGCTCAGCAGGGTCCTCCTACTCAACCCCAAGGCGCTTATTACCCTCCTCATGGTCAATATCAACAGGTATATAGTGCACCCCAAGGTTTCAATTAATACCCTAAAAATCCATCGTAGTTGGTCTATAATAAACCTCAGGGCCATACCTACGTTCCACAACAAAATCCATACGTTGCTTAACAAAGGCCTCAATGGTATGCTCAGAATCAGTATCCAGGTCTCAACCCCAATATGGGCAGAACTATTCAGTGTATAACCCCTATGGGCAGAATCCTTCGGGACAGAACATATGGGGGAAAATTTCGCTCAGCCTGGGTGGAATGTTAACACTGGTCCTTATCAAAGACCTTTGATGCCCTTTAATCCCCAATTTTCATTTCTTGCCACGTTGGAATTGCCAGATGTGTCCAAACTGACAAATGATCCCATTCTTCATAATCCGCATTGGCCTCTAGTTTCGACCAAGATTCCTGGCGATTGCCCTAAGTTTGAGGGTAAGCCCAGAGAAGACCTCCAAGCACATGTTATGACTTACCACTTGTGGTGTTCCTCTAACTCTTGGGTTGACGATTCCATTCGTCTCCGTCTTTTCCAACGGACTCTTACTGGTGCCACTGCAAAGTGGTACATTGAATTATCCCGTGGCATCTTCCAAGAATTCAACTCTTTAGGCATGGCCTTTCTCACCCATTTTTAGTTATTGGTCCGCTATGAGACTGGGACACACCTCCTCACATCCTTGAAACAAGACCAAGCTACTCATATCTCGGACCATATTCATGAATGGAAGCATCGTCGTTGCCTGATCAAGTTTGATATTCCTGATCAGCTTCTAAATGATTGGTTCACTACCTAATTTATCATTCAGATTGCAAAATACATAGCTATGGGGGAATGTGTAACCGAATAACGGGCCATCAATCATGCCCAATACCTTGATCTTGTGTACTCTCAGCCTGACACGTTTTATGATTTCTTGCTTGATGCTCCTTGACCCGGAACTTCTAAGGCACCAGCGACACCATCTATCGACAGTATCATTGGTTATGTATCCCAGAATTCTCATAAGTCTACTCCTTCGAACCCTGGGAAGAAAAATTCTAATCCTTCCAACGATGCTACTTCTCAATCAACCCCGAATCCTGGAAAAATTGTGGAAGTTAACACCGTTCAGGCCAATCCTGCAGACAAGGCTTCCAAAGGGAAAAACAAGGGTAAAGCCAAAGCCAAAGCCGATGCCCCAAAGTAGGATTCGTCTAAATATCATGTTAATTATGGTTCACAGCATCAGCCGAAGTACCCTTGTTTGATTTGTGATGACGAGCACTTCACCAAGGACTGTCCCCGACGGGTCGAAGTGAGCAGGTTGCTCAAAGGCACCCAAGGAACTCCAGGCATTCTTAAATAACCTTTTCCATCACAACAGACTCAGATGGTAGATAAACCTCAGTCCTCTGCCCCATTTGGCTCTCAGGTGTTCATGATGAACGGTTCTGCATCCGTTTCTAGCACTACTCAATCGAAAGATTATACCAAACCGCGTCAGGCAGTGAGGAAGGCGATCACTGATGGTCCTCCTCCTCCGCCTGGTTCTGGCCCTCTCCATATTGAAAGGCCCAGTACTGAGCCCGTTGTATGACCACCTTCCAAAGGTGTTCTCCGTAAATCTTCTTACAGCCCTAACACCGGTGCTGCTCAGGAACCATCTATAATGTTCATATTAGAAGTGCTTCAGAGTTTTCCATCACAATGGAAGGATTTGTTATCTGTGATCAGTGGGGTTGATCCTGCCGATACTAGCCTTCTTGCTTTCGATTTAGAGAATTTCGTCCCACGACTCCCGCACCAAATTGTGCTCATTATACAAGTTGGTATTAATGGTTTGAATATCCATCGGGAGGTCGTGGACGAGGGTGCGTCTACTTGTGTCATGGCATCTGCCTTCTGGAAAGCCATTGGTTCTCTGGCTAAGAATTCATCACCAAATTCCCTTGAAGCATTTGATGGAAGAGAATCTAAACCTTTAGGTGTTCTCGCTAGTTTACCGATTACATTAGAAGGGAAGACAGTCAATGTCGAGGTTGAAGTAGTTGACGCCAAGCTCAATTATAATCTTCTCCTCGGTCACAGTTGGACTCATGCTATGTTCTGCATTCCATCCACTCTCTTTTGTGTTCTGAAATTCCCACACTAAGGAAATATTGTTACTATTGATCATTTGTCGTTCTTAAATTCTTATTTTGAGAACAATGTTTCATATGTGGATAATATTCCAACTCCCTACGAGAGCGTGGGGCTTGGTCTTTTAAAAGATCCTACCCTCATGGGTATTTTTCCTCTTCCATCACCCAAAACTGTTCAAATTAATATGATCTCTCAGTCTGATGACCCTTGGATCATCCCTTTGCCTGAACAGGTCGATTCTTTTGGAGATTCGATGCTGCTAAGTCCAATCGAGATAGACTATTGCGAACTTATTGCGACTTTGGGAACTCCATATTTTGATCATGCTCCTTTGATAATGTCTCTTGACACATATTCTCAATCCCCTTGGCTCAGTGATTCCGATTTGTCCAACCCCTTGAAAGAGACATTTCCCTCAGATGAAGCCATCGTGGAAACTATGTCTCTCGATTGTCGTGGGACGATAGTCATCATCGTTCCTCGTTCATGCCTAGCCTCGGGGCCATGTATACGTGTCTTGAGAGGTTTGCATCTCAGGTTCCCTCCCCTCCGCTTCAAACGCCTATTCTGACACATGAATTTTTTACGGAGGGTAACTTGAGTAAAATCACTCAAACAATGTCTATCGACATTTCTGTGAGACAGGGAATCGTCGAGAACATCCACATCAGGGTTACCTGTTCTTCAGATGAAGTCTAGGTTTATACTAGCATTTTTTGCAAGTTCTGCGATGTCTTTGCATGGTCCTATGAAGAGATGCCCATCATCGATCCTAGTATAGTGGTGCATGAGATTTCGACATATCTTGGTGCGAAGCTTGTTCGTCAACGCCTTCACCCTGTGCACTCTAGAAAGGCTGCCGCCATTAAGGGTGAAGTTGAAAACTTCTAAAAGATGGTTTTATCTACCTAATTCCCTTAACAGAATGGGTGTCCAACATTGTCCCTGTAGATAAGAAACGGGGTACCATTCAAGTTTGTGTTGATTATCGTGACATCAATCGGGCCTGTCCTAAGAATAATTATCCTACTCTCTTTATTGATCAAATCATTGATGACTACACAGGGAGTGAGATCTTCTCCCTCATGGACAGATTTTCTGGCTACAACCAGATTAACATCCTCCCAACTGTCAACATAAGACCGCCTTCATCTGTCCCTGGGGTACTTTCTCGTACAAAAATCTCCCATTTGGCTTGAAAAATGCTGGGGCCACATTTCAGGGAGCGATGTCATATTCTTTTCATGATATTAAGCACATAGTTCAACCTTATCTGGATGATCTTCCAACTCATTAAAATAAGCGTAAGGACCACCTTGACCATCTCTGTCAGATTTTTCTTCACTATTGACACTACAACATCTGGCTAAATCCGCATAAATGCGTCTTCTGCGTCGATTCTAGTAGACTCTTGGGGTTTATCATTTCCAAATACAAGATCCACCTGGATCCACTCAAAGTTGAGGCTACTATTAATCTCCCCTCTCCATCCTCGCTACATCAGTTGCAGAGTCTACAAGGGAAGGATAATTTCTTATGCCATTTTATACCTAACTATGCCGAAGTGGCTAAAGGATTCACACGATTATTAAAGCAGGGCATCCCATTCTTTTGGGATGAGACCGCCCAGAAGTCTTTCTATGCGCTGAAGACGTTGCTTGTCAACGCTCCTCTATTGTGTCCTCCGAACTATCATCACGATTTTTCCCTCTATTTAGCCGCCGCTTTCAGCACGATTGCCATGGTTTTGGTGCAAGACGATGATGACGATGACGAGCATGTTATTTACTACCTCTCTTGTAACCTTATCAATACCGAAACGTGCTATGCTCATGTTGAGAAGTTAGCGTTAGCTATGGTCCAAGCAGTTCAATGTTTTTGTCATTATATTTTGTTACGTACTGTGACTGTGATTTCTTACTACAACCCTATGACCTATATATTGTCTCGAAAATTACTAGGGGGTAAGTAATCAAAGTGGATTGTCATCCTCCAAGAGTTCGATTTAGAGTTTACTACCACCAAATCGAAGAAATCACTAGTCTTTTCTGATCTGCTCCCTCCCCTCTAACTCCGCTCTGTCTGGTTCTGAGGAATCCATTCCAAATGATACACTCTTTCTGATCAACACCCTTGATCCTTGGTATGGTGATATCATCGTATATCTTCATACTTCTACCTTCATATCTGAGTTGACGAAGGATGCTCATCGACGCATCCGCCATCAATCGCAACCTTAACGTATAGTCGGAGATACACTTTACCACGTCAGAGTTGATTCCATTCTCCATCGGCGTTTGACGCTCGAGGAAGCTAAGAAAGTCCTGAATGACTATCATAGTGGCGCATGTGGCGGTCATATGTATGGTTATGCCACTGCACAAAAGATTCTTCATGCTCGGTATTTCTGGCCCTCCATCTTCAAGGACTTCATTGTCGCAGTTCGTAAAAGTCACGATTTCCAGATCTATCAGCGCAAGATGCACGCGTCGCCTGCACATCTCTACCCTGTCATTACCATTGGTCCCATTGCATAGTGGGGCATCGATTTTATGACATGTAACCCTCACTCAGCCAGGGGGCATGCTTATATTATTGTAGCTTTTGACTACTTCACCAAATGGGCCGAAGCAATGCCTACACTTGCGGTTGACGGTAATACAACATCTCAATTCATATTCAAGCACATCATTTATAGGTTTGGTGTCCCGCAAGCCATTATTACTGATCATGGTTCCCATTTTCGGCATTATATGGTGGTAGAGTTGACTTCTAAGCTGGGTCTGCATCACGACAGCTCAATGCCGTACTACCCTCAGGACAATGGCCAGGTTGAAGCCATGAACAAAGTTCTTGTCACCATGCTTCAATGTACGATTAGGATGCACAAATCCAGTTTGCATCTCATGTTATTTTTAGCTCTTTGGGCGTACTGAACCTCAGTTAAGGATGCGACCGGATTCAGTCCATTTCAACTTATTTATGGTCTGGAAGCTACCCTTCCGATTGAGTGTGAAATGCCTTCGCTCAAGTTGGTTGTTGAATTTCTACCGAACACTTTGCCAGAAGGAGAGCGTCTCCTCTACTTAGAAAGGCTAGATGAAACCCGCTGCTTAGCTTCTTTGGTCATCGAGGCACAAAAAAAGAGGGTCAAAGCTCATTTTGACCAATCGGCTTCCCCTTGCTCCTTCATAAAAAGAGACCCCGTCCTCCTGTACAACCAAGCTCATTATAATCTGGGGGCAGGAAAATTTCAACCTATGTGGCATGGGCCCTACATTGTTAAACGTGTTTTGTGGAATGGGGCCCATGAGCTCATTGATTACGAAGGTCATCCATTGGATCAGCCCAGAAATGGGTTGTATCTTAAAAAAAATTATGCATGAGTCATTCATGCATGTTTTGTGTACATAGGTGTTCTTTTCATTTTTGTACATTTTTTGGCTTGGTGTGCTTTGCGAGTGTTTTCCTGATTATTTGGGTCATTTCTTGTTGTGCAGATGTCGATTACCCCTTATGTCAGTTTCACAGATGGTGCTTCCCACAATACCCGGAACCTGTCTTCTGCAGCCTAGATGATTTATGATCCTGCTGGTGAGTTGATAGATTTGCAAGGTATCTGTCTAGGACGAACTACAAACAAAGTCGCTGAATATAATGTTTTCATTGAGCTATTAACCGAGGCAATCACCCCCGGCATACGCGCATTAGTTGTAAATCTAGACTCACAACTTGTTTTTCTTCAACTTAATGGAAATTATTCAGTTAGAAACCGTCACATTTTAAGATTGTATTTACGTGTTCTTCTACTGGAAAGACATTTTGATTATATCACATATCAACATATTCCTAGGAAAATGAATGCATTAATTGATACAGTGGCTAACATTGTATTAGATAGACATTTGCATAATCTGTAAAATCATCATCACATGAAAAGACCCATATAGGAAAAAAAAAAAAAAATATATATATATATATATATATATATCGAATGTTTGCATCACTGTGCATCACAAGTTCAAAAATATGTGTGTTTTTGTTACATCCTGAGACACCATGTCTCTCAAAAAATATGCAGAAATAAAGCCTTGGTGTCTACTCGGTGTGACGCTCATGATAACATTTCACTGCCCGTACAAGCCGCCTCAGCAAGCGATGAACTCGGTTTGGCACCCCTATGGTACGTCTCTGGTATGCACAAGGGACATCGTCGAATCGTGCATAATTCGGGACCCCATGGGCTATCCCCTCCAAGTTGTGTATGATCTCCTCTGCATCGCCTCCCTCACCATGAGGGGAAATTCTAAGTCACGAGGGATTCACCTTGCTATCGGGGGCATGCCTGTAGGTCTTTCTGGGCCAACATCTGCAAATTTGTGGATTTACTGTCAGAACATACAAACAAAAAAACTCATAAAAATAAAAATTGTGTCTTACCCAGTTCTTCATCCAAATCCTCTCCTTATGGGAGTGGGAGATCCTCGTCACCAGTGAAATCAGTGCCAGCGTAGGTCCAGTCATCCACGATAATCAATTTTTGGCGGAGCCAATCAAAGAACTCTGTTTTCCAAGACATATGTTGACCACCCCCTGACCTTAGCATCAGAGTTGCCCAACGGGCCATCCGTGGCTCTCGTGCTAGTGGTGTTGGAACTATCACCTCCTGTCGCTGGAAGATTGGTAGTCGTTATAGGAAAAATGATACAAGGATGGATCCATATCCAAACTTCTTTAGTTTGGTCTTCTTGCATTTCGTTAGTTGACGTTTCATATTGATCGTCACTGCCTCTACCCAGTTGTAGAGAGTCGGTGTTAAATAGTCTAGGGCAAGAAGTAGTTGTGTTTTTTTTGCTTCATGTGGTGCTTGTGATCCCGCAGCTTGTGTGATGGTGTGTAGCACTACCTTTAGTGGCAAGTTCAGGATAGTCTAGATATCCACGTTCCCGCTCCCTAATCCTTTCCGTGCTCCTAGACATACTCTGTCAATCACCATGCTCATGTTCTCCATGGTGGCCTAGGTGCCGGTCAAGATTGGTGTTGCCCCCCTCCGCGATAGTCCTGTTATGAAATAAACATCGGAAACATCAATCTCGAGTTCCAGATCCCGAAGAATGAATTTTTCCTAATCCTCATCCAAAATATTGATTAAGTATTGCAGCAGCTCCTGTTGAGCTTTGAGGCACGGTGTCATGAAGAATTTTTTCAGTCCACAATCTCTAAGAGCTTCCATGCATCTTTCATTTTCCATGGCTAGCTCATTTTCTTCACTGTGTTCTCGTTCTTTCCATTCGATCACCATTTTTTCCACTTCGCACCTGCAAAAATGTTCATATGGACATTATTAGCCAATGTGGAAACTCTGATTTGTAAAATTTAGGCCTATTTGCTTGCATTTATAAGCTTAAAATGGTCTGCGCGGTTGGCGCGACTGTTTTAGAAACAATCGCGCCAATGGTCGCACCCCCAGTTCAAAAATTGGGTGATTGGCGTGAGTCCGTGCCCGATACTCGCACCAATCACCGTGCCCTAGTTTTTACAAATTCCCCCATAGAAATCCAGATTTTGGGTTGCAGGTAATGAAAGAGGAATTAAAATGCAGGGAAGGATGTCGACTCTTACCTAGAACTAACGGATTCGAGATTGGTCTGCTGGATTGCCCACTATCATCACCGCAAAATCGCAGTGTAAAATGGGTAGCTATTGTTCCACAAGAGGTAAAAGTGAAAAGTAATTATCTTTTACCATCTTTGGCATTTTATAACTTTTTAGAACCCTAATTAGGTTTTAAGACTTGTTTTTTTATTATTTTGTTATGTTACTTCGAGAGATGGATTTTACCTTTGTCTCTTGTGTAGCGACAGGTCTTCAATGAGATAGCGACGAAGTAATGAGTTGTATTTTATAATTTTTCGGACATGGTAAAAAAATGAAAAAGTCACTACTGGATTCATCTTTCATCTCTTTTCTAACTCTCTAAAATTGAAAATATTGTCGAGACTCTTGTCATTTCGAACTCTTTAAATGGATGCGAAACAATATCTACCCAATATACTTTTACCCCTTTTTTGGGATGGGATAGACTATTTACGAAAAAGGAATACCTTAGCCTATCGTGACTAAGAGGTCCTTTCAGATATTGTTTTCTACCTTTTCTGATCTGAGAGACTATTTACGAAAAGGGACTTGATGGAGTTTTCTTTTCTGATTCTTTTCAAACTCTCTAAACATGAAAAGATGTCGAGTTCTCCCTTTTTCAAACCCATTAAACCCTGATGACATCGGAAATCGTCACCATGACGTTACCCGAGTTCCTCCTTCCTAGGGCTCATAAAATGTACTAGGATGGATTTGTCCGAAGGAAAAACTTACATTACGAGCATATTCTATCCCCTTCAAGATTTTTTTCAAAAATAATTGGGGTACTCACCATAAATAGTGGGGGAAAATGGAACCAGTCTTTAGTTGTGTTGGCAGTATGTCACTCTTGAACATTACACTTGTCTGCATTCGTTTTGAGTTGGGGACATCTCATTTCATCATTTTTGCCTCCATGGGTTTGGGTAATCTCTTTTGACCTCTCATTTACTCTTTGCCACATCATCATGACCTCAAATCCCTTGATGTCAAATACTGCCAAATCTAGAGTCGTGTCGCTGATATGTTCAAGAGAAGTCTGCCTCTGCAGTTTTCAACCTCCCTCTGATTCTCTATTGGTCCGGATTCACTATCATCGTGTTCCTCTATCTCAAGTTGATGATGTGGGAATCATTATGGCCCTCCTTCGACCGAGTCGCTTCCTGTCGACTTCAGCTCATTATCCAGGAAGTTGATCTAGAGACTCCCTTCCAGTACCTTGGAGCCTGCATGCCTCAATGTCAGGTTCTTCGCATTCGATGACAGGTCCACATCATTGGCCTTTGATCGAGTGATTCTGTGGGTGTTCGACGCCAGATCACTATTCACATTCCGTGGATTGTACCTGTTGTACCTTGAGAGCCATTGTCATTATTGGTGGTTTCTCTCATGCTTGTTAACAGCTTACATCATTGGCTGCTAATCAAGTGATTTTCTTGCATGTTCGACTTCAGCTCACATATTCGCATGCTTGAAATTGTACTTGTTCGGGTCATGATGGAGCGCAAGACCCTGGATTTTTTCCAATAAAATTCAGGCTGCGGGATATTGTGGATTATCATGACTTATTGCATGACTCTTTTGATTGGATGGCTGCGACCATACCAGAGTCTATTTGTTGATCCTTACTGCTGGATGGCTGCATCCATACCTCGGATCTCAGTTTGTATATGTACTCTATTATGGATTGCTGCGCCCATACCACATATTCATGTATCAAAGATATCAGTTGTATTTGTAATTGCAGGTCTTTCGACAGCGGTGTTTGGTTCGAACATGTTCTTGTAAAGCATTTTACCCCTCCCTCTCTCTTGGACCTCATGCTTTAAGGGGCATCTGTTACACAACATTTTGTCACTATCCATGCAATTTCCATCCCGCACATTGGAGGATCATTTTTGTGACCAAAAATAAGTGTGATGCCCTGCAAAACCATCATTGCATCCCTTTCCATGAGCACAATATTCCTTCTATTGAAAATTCCTTAAACAGACTGTCAAAAACACATGTTTTTGCCTTGGCGCTAGTAGACCATTATGCCCTCGTGCCAATGAGGAAGATTAACACTGAACCTTGCACCAGTTGGTGCTCTTTCCTAGTGAGCTGCCTGCGCCAAGCTGGTTTTGGAATGTTTTTTAAATATAGAGCGAAGTTTCCATCATAACAACTTCGTGGGCGATTTATTTGGAGTGGTTTGACTGGATAGCCACGGCCTCCCTCCTTTGGTCTCTTTTTTCCACCTTTTGTGGGGACTTCCAAGGGATAAGGCCTCCCTTCCACCATTGAAGGGATCCCAACCTCCTCCTCTCCCTCTATAAATAAATCCATCTCCCATTTGATGAGCTAGCTGAACATAGAGAACTGAAGATACTATAGCTGAATTGTTGAAGAGATAGAACGGGAAGTAACTTTTGTTGAGAGAGCTTAGGCTTATTCCCTCGTCCTGTTTGAATCCCCTAACGACCATCCGAGACACACTTCGGCTGAACCTTTCTAGAGGAGGCTGCGACATCAAAGCTCCGGTTGTAACTCTTCCTTCTATCAATACATACACATGACTATTGTCTGGTTCCTGTCTTGAGTTATATGTTTTGTTTAATGCAATATGCTTAACCCTCTTTGACTTGTTAGTAATTATGAAAGAAATCATTGTTTTGTATGTTGCTCTTGTTTGCTGATCTGTGTGTAGGTATCCGAGCATTGTTGCAAAAGGATCATGACTTTCCGAGGCAGAGATCAAGAGGCCACCATCATCATAGCCACGATGACAACGTTGGACTCCAGGTAGGTGGATCTATCGTGTCCTTTTCCATTAAGTCATTAGGAACCTACACTCTAGCATGTCTCTTTGTTATTAGACCCACCCTAGGGCTAGAGGGATCGTCTCTGTCCGCAGAGAGGATTTACCTTCATAACAGCATGTAGATAACCAAGGGTGGCCTTGTCATGGCCAAGAGGACACCTCAAGTGTTGCATCAATCAAATTTATCAAGGGACATGGTTTCCTATGTATAGAGTTGTTTCTTCTTAGATGTGTCAGTTGAATCTGTCTACAAAATGCATGTTAAAAAATATATTGAAGTGGATGTTGCAGCTCGATATAGGGATTTATTTTTATGTAGGAAAGATGTTGTTAACATATATAATTGTCTAATAAAAGGAAATTATCATTTGTATAAGAAGGATGAAATGAGTGTGAACCTTTGGTATAGGAAACACCCAAATGATTTTTTCTTTTATCAAAAGCCCAATGGTGGAGATGTCCCTTTTATAGTTGGAATTTAGACGAAGTGGATGTTGGAGACCACGGTGAAGCTATCGAATAATAGCCTAATAAACATGGATTCGAAATTGAGCACGAATACGTATGGGGTGAGTGTATTAAGAATGATTGATCTAGTATAATAATTTGATTAATAATTATTGATGATCTTAAGTTGACTTCATATGTATTTTGGATGTGATAGTATCGATTGTACACACTCATGGTGTTTGATGAGCAACAAAGTGGGGTGCCAGTTGCATGGGTGGTGGCATCATGTAACACATCACAAGACATTTCACTATGTTTGGAGCAGCTCATGCATAGGTGCCACCAAGTTGATCATACTTGGAAAGTTAATGCTTTCATGGTTAATTATGCATTGGCTAAAATCAGTGCTTTAAGGTAACTTCAATATTCTTATTTTACAGTACAATTTTTATTTTTTACAAAAATAACATGCTTGAAATGAATTGACTGTGGCAGGAGAATCACAAGGTGCAATGTTATCTTGTGTGTTTGGCACGTACATCGAGCATGGCTAAAAAATGTGAATCGATTGGCTATTAGTCCAGCAATAACAAAAGAAATTTATAGTGATTTGGGTTTAATTATGAATTATTGTTCCAGTGTTGAAGTGAGCAATGCAATTAATTCTTTCTTCAACAAATTTGCTAATGAGGAGAATTTCCTAGACTATTTCCACAAGATCTGGGTTGTTGGTGACAAGATTTGTAAGTTGAAAAAATCTAAGTTACATTTTTGTTTTTGGTTTTCATATGGATGAAATATCTTCATTAACCCAACTTTTATGCAATTAGGAATGTGGGTCAAAGGTTGTCAGGATTTTACCCATGCAAATAAGGAGATAAAAAATGTTGTGGAGTCATATCACTGTTACCTAAAGACAAAATTTCTATCTGATAGAAGAAATAAATGTTCTCATATGATGGATTGGTTGATATATGTTCTTCTAACAAATGTTGAACCTTGTTATCGGTTTATGGAAATTCTAAAAAAGGAATTATTTTTGAATAATTACAAGAAAGAGTTAAAATTTTTGAATCATCAATGGAAAAAGAAAAAAGAATTCCAGATAGTGATTACAGCCCTCATGACAAAATATCTCATGCTTTTTGGGTGAGGATTCAATCTAAAGTTAATAAGCAATATCTTGTCACTTGTCATCGCACAAATTTCATAACTTGTGATTTTCCATGGTCTATCCGTGGCAACATATGCAACCATAAAGGTGGGTTGGTCGTGTTCCCGTTCAATGGCTTCAAACAAATTACAAAATCATCAAAGCACAATTGATTCATACAATGACCCTCCTGAGATAAATATAGAGGCAATATCCAAAATTCCTGAAGATGAAAACACATCTGCCATGGATAGTCACAATGTTGATGTAAATTTTGAACAAATTGAGATGGCCAAGGAGGATTTATTTGGCTACTTAGACCTAGTTCGAAACATTCCTCTTGATACTTTGACCAAGGTTGAACAGTTGATTGCTTTGTTTAAAAAATTGTTGGATGACGCCAACAATCTTCATATTATGGATTATGAATTCACATGTGGATTGGGTACTTTTGAGTTATCTTTGAAGAGGAAGAAGAGTTTCATAAGCCCCAAAAAGAGAAGAAAAAGAAGGCAACAAAATGCAAGATTGGAAATTGACTTGAATATCCCGGTAGATGAAGATGAACCATTTCAGTTTGAATAACTCAACAAGCGAGGTCACCCTCGCTCCAACAATTAATGCTTTTCCAGGTTTCTTGTGCACGATTTTGTTTTCAAATTGATTTTAATATTTATTCATGTATTAGATGTATTATTTTTTTGTTGACTATGTCCATGTATGTTTGATAGGTGGTGAGGATATGCTTGGTGATTTGTCTAATTTGACGGAATTGTCATTTAAGGTGATTAAACAACTCCATGCATTTACACTTGGTCTTCTAATACATTGATTGTTTTGTAAGTCATGGAATATAGCTTTCAAGTGGTTTTTCATACTTGCATATATTGGTGTCTAAACAATAATCTGATATATAAATTCGAATAAAAACGATTAAAATGTAACAAAATTATTAAAGGAACTAAAATGAAATTGTAACTAAACATGTCAAACACAATTTTACTAGTTTTTTATAACTTCTCAATGTGACTGGTGATATATTATTAGATAATAATATATATTACAACATCAAATATAATGTGTTTGTTGTCTATGAGTTGCAGCAGCAGTGAGCCATATGTCAACAACGGTGAGCCAGTGTGTTAGCAACGATGGGATAGTCTGTCAATCTGAATCTATGGATGAAGGGGGAATTTCATTAATATTGCTGATACAATACTCACTCTGTCCTGTTTCACCAGAACAAAGATACCCTCCTGTCTCCATAATTACATTCCAGCAATCAAACCCCTTTTTTTTTTGCGTATATTTCTTTTTATTTATCCTTGTTGGAAGCCAAATCATTGGATAGTGAAATCTAAGACCTATCTAGTTATTCCCACACTGTCTCATGGCAATAATATACTGAGAAACCCTTGTTAAGGTTGTATTTAAGTTTAGGTAGTTAAATGGATCTTTATTTCGGGATTGTTTTCCCGAGGCATCCCACCTTGCTTTACATCCTGCATGTATAGAAATTTCCAATGATTGAGTCTGGCCTGCGCAATATGCAATGGTCATCTCCCTATTCTTAACGATATCCTCCGCTACTTCTGGAAAATTGACGGAATTTTAATGTTCTTCTATCACCTCGATAGGTTTGGGATGTTCTCCTCTAACCCACAGAAGGCTCTCAGAATTATGCAAATAAATTTTAAGATCATCCAACCAACTGGCCTGATTTCTCAAATACGATACAAAGGCTCTCAACTCGACATCCCCTATAACATGGTTGGGATTCCATTTTGTATTATGTTGGTACAGTTCGCAGAGTAGGTCTTTGTCTAGATTACTACAGGTCATATATGCCTCCTTGAAACCATCATTGTTTTCAACTTGGAGAGGGATATTTTCAATGATAGCATTCTTTTTAAATATCAGCAATTTTTCTATCAAATACACGTTGTAATTGGTTGGAGGAGCCCTGCAACTAAGCACACCATCCATTATCTGTCTGATTTCTTTCTTGTCATTCTCCAACTTTTGCACCCTCCTTTCCAACTCATCCATTGTTTTTTTATGTCTTTGTAAAACTTTTTTTTATATATTATTCGCATATATTGCAAAGGTCATGAAGTGAGTTTTTGTGCCAATTTTAAGGTATTAGGTGTCCCTGATATGGGAATTTACACAACTGTAATTTATCCTTTTTTTCCTCATCATCTGTTTTCACACCAATTTCTTTGGTCAGTTTGATCTTCAGTTCCCCGTCCTCTGTTAGTTTCATATATGGTTGTTGTTCCTCCATTTGTACACCTGTTTCTTTTGTTAGTTTCATATGTGATTCTTGTTCCTCTGTATGGACAACTGTGATTTTGGTATGGTCCTCTGTTTGCACAACAATTTCATCGGTCTATTTTTTCCAAGTGGTATATATTGTTAGACCCTTGGAGAAGGAATACTTATGACATCAATGGGTATGGAATCTGCAACTTGGGCCAAGAAATCTAATCTATCAAAAGTTTCTTTTTATTTGAGCTCATCTATTAGGGTTTTAACTTTGATCTGTAGTTGTCTATTTTTCATTTGGATAATCCTATTCTTCCTTAACAATGAAATATACAAAGGAAGATTTTTACAGGTACTTACTTTTACAATGTACTTCTTTGTCAATTCTTGAAGTTTAGTTGGTTGGTCCTCTTGATCATCCCCATACAATTCTAGTTGTGCAGTTGGTTGGCCCTACTCATTTTCCCTATACAATTTTGGTGGTGTAGTTTTCTGGTACTCCTCGTCATCCCCTTACAAAATTTGAATTGATGCAAGGCCTTCTAAGTAATACCATTCGGCTACTCCCTGTATGTAATCATAGTCAGAATCAGGAGATGGAATCTTATCAACTTGTTCTTCCGTGTCAACGAGGTGGCCTAATTCTTGTTCCATGAATCCTTAGTCCATGACTCCTTCAATCAATACGTAATGTGGATACTCTTTCTCTTGCTCTTGCTCTTGTTCTTCTGTTGTATCTTCTAGGAGCTATTTTGTAACAATGGGCAGGGTTTTAGGAACTAGAGCATGACAACCTCTCTTTCTCTTGTTTTGCTTGGATTTTGGCACTACTGTCAGGTGTTTCCCGTATCCTCTCAATCTTCTCATCATAGGTTTACTACCCAATATTTCTACTTCATCATCATCATCTTGGCCATCTCCTTTTTGTGCAGATCTAGAAGAAGAAACCCTCGTAGTTTGAAAATTGGGAAACTCAGTTGCCATATGGAAAGGTTTTGTGGGAATTTATGCAAGTGGGAGGTCATAGAGCAGAGTTGCAGGTGAAAGGTCATGGGACAGAGTTGCAGCTGGGGAGTCATGGGGCAGACTTGCAGGTGGGAGGTCAAGGGGCGGAGTTGCAGCTGGGAGGTCATGGGGCGAAGTTTCAGTTGCCAAGGCGTCCTCTGGCAGGGTCGCAACTTCAACATCCAATGACCCTCTAACTAGTTCATCCCAAGATCTCCTTTCCCTTTGCAGCGCAACAACCACCACAAGTTTAACAAGGCATTGGTGGGATAGGATTTCGAGTGGCTGCTTTGATTTTTGCACACCTCGAGCCATTTGGTTATGGGTTTTTTCAAGAAATAAAGGCATGTTAAGCAACCTACCATGACGCAAGTGGTCTAACAAGCAGAGGTGCTCATAATAAATAGCGACATACCTTCCTTCACACGTGAAAATCCTCTGGAAAAGGAATACAGCATCCGACCAGGGTTGTGGTAATGAATTCCTCTCATATCTTGTACCACTCCTAATTAGTTGTTCACCTGCCTCAAGGAAATGCTGCACAACATCAGGTTGGGGTTTTCGGGGTGAAAACCATTGTTCTCCCATATGGGTAACCCTATCACTTCCGCAATTTCTTCTTCTATTGCATGCACCACTGTCCCTGCTACCTCTGATCTACCATCCCTGTTATGCATGGAAAACTCTAGGGATATGGCATCGTTATACCCCTGAAACCTACGAATATAATCTATCCATTTGGCTTGTTCAAAAAATTGCTTAACGAGTGGAAAAGCATATAGAAATTATTCGACACTTTCTCTGCGTGCTCTTGCACCTCCCATATTTAGTCAAAGTTCAGAGTGGCTATGGTTGTGTTAGTTATTTGCAACAGTTCGAATATGGGACAATGGTGCAATGGAAGTGTTGGGGTAATGAGTACAGTAATATAACGACCCATCATCTATGGTGGTGCTAGTATGCAAACATGTTTTGCTGCAACGAATTCCTCCCATTTGACACCAGAAGTTTGTTGTTGTCGTGGTTAAGGGAGATTTCCGTTACCGTTGTACACAGTCAGATATTCCTCAAGAGTTTCCACATAATAATTTCAAGTTTTATTATACCGACTCCTTAAATAACTTGCCTTAAATAGGAAATAGGGTCTATACCACCCCTTCCATGTACCACTCATCCTTGGGAAATAATTTGTTAGCATTGGGGATAGTCTGACCTGGGATAATGCAGAAAGGTTTGCTAACAAAGCCCCATTAGACACTATCCCTTTTAGCATCACCCACAGAGCAGGTGAAGTCTCACTCGAGGCACCTATGTGGACTGCAAGAACCAAGATGTTTCAATGGTGAAGGGAATCAAAATTTCATCCACAACAACCATTAAACATATCAAAACATTAACCAAATTTAGAAATGGGTGCTGCACTTTTAGACATTGTGCGGGCTTTCAAATTAATGTATTTGATGCATTGAAAAACAACTCAAGACACTAGTACTGCACACTACAAATAATCATAATCTAATATATTAAGCATTTATGACATAAACCATTTAAATGGGGACAAACTAGCCATTAGCCATCTTCTATTAATATCAAAGGGTGTTGAGCACAAAATAACATCAATATTACTTTACCTAGTTTGGCTAAGAAACCTAATCAAAACAACATTACAACAATCACACTCACAAAATTAACCCCAGAGTAATAAACCCAAAAATTACACAACCATAATCCTATTGGATTCTATCTATTTATACATGATGGAGTGGTGCCAAGCCAAAATCATTACTATGTAAAATATTTAGAATGGGAATTTACCACTAGTAGCTATACTACAAATTACTCTTGACCCAATCAAAACATGTCGAAAATATCTAATAAAACTTAATCACTTTTAATTTGATTGCCTTTAGCATTGCTCCTTTCCATGCATTATTTCCTTCTGTGACACTTGTGCACTGATACTTCTACAAAAATACTATGCACTCATACTTGGTGTCATTTTTTGTTCTTTACTTCTATGCGTTGATAAAGTGTTGGTTACAGTTTATTAGTTATCCTTCGATGCATATTATATTTTTTCATGGTTATCAAGTTAATTTCATTGATTTGCAAGTTGTTCATATTATTTCCACTGTTTGCAGGCTAAGCTATTGTTGTTGTCATGGATGTCAAAACATGCTTCAATTTAAAACACCTGGCCTTCTGTAGATGTTGATAATGGAGAAATTCACAACAATTCGATTGTTTGTTTGGATATTTATACATTTCTACCCCTTAAATGAGGTTGGATCTATTGATTGCAAAAGTGCAAGATGTCACATTTTCATTTTTCATTTAACCATGTATAAAGGGAAAATAATGATTGATATATAAGCTATCTTGGTTGGCTTGTAACCAAGGGTATCTCACATAATTTGTCATTGAAGAGGCTTTTTTAAGAATTAGAGCTCATTAGACTTTTATTAGAGGCTTGTATAAATTATGCATGTTCTACTCATGGATAATGAATGAATGAATGTTCCTAAAAGTTGGAATTGTGGAGGCATATTGAAGGCATTCTAAGGTCTCATTTTGTAACATCTTTTGGAATCCTCTATTTGCTGATAAAACTATTTATTTTGCTATTCATTTTTGGGTTTTGTTTAAAGTGATCTTAATTGATAAAATATCAGTTGTAAAAGGAAATAGTAAGTATGTATTTTTTATATATATTAATCATCCATCACATAATCTAATGAAAGAATTAAACTATAATAAAAATTAGACAATTGAATTGTAATAACAATGTAATTCCATTAATAGTATTATTGAAAAATACATTTTCTACATACATGTGTTGAGATATAAAAAAAAAAAGCACCAAAAAATATAGTGATTCCATCTATAAAAAAACACATTGTATAAATAAATACATAAAAAATGGTGGACATAATGTTGTTCCAATCTATCTCAAGAAATAAGAACACCATAATAGGACTCCCGCCAATAATAACTCCAATGATAATGACAAGAAAAATCCATTCATTAACAGGCCATGTATGTCGATGCCTATCAATGATAATTGGTGGAGCATATGTTGGCTCCACATATCTGGCACATCCATGTCCATTGGATGCTGCTTCAATGAGTATGGAGTCAGCAACCCTTTCGAAATTTGATTTGTAAATAATGTTGAAGCTTTGGAACTGTGCAACAATGGTTTTTGCTTGTTGGTGAAGGGGTTTTAAATTATGTCTTCAAACCTGGTAGGTACCATTCATCTGATTTGTGATTAATTCGGAATTTGTGTAAGTGACAATATCACTTGCACCATAATTTCGCGTTGTTGTGAGTCCATCAACCAAATCATGATAATATGCTTCTTTTTTTGTGCTAATGCTAGGTATCTGTCTACTGTTTTAGTACTGTTATAGGTCAATTTGGGCATCATCCCTCATGACCTGGTCAAGTTGGACATCATCCCCAGGACTAATGAAATAAGGTATATCATCCCCTTATATTTTAGTTGCTATATTCCCTAAGAGAATAACATTTTGATTCGTGGATTTTATTGTGATATTTCCAAGGTTTAAAATATATGTTATATCTCCTATTGACTCACCAATTCTTACCTGCAAGGGATTAACTGTGTTGCAGTGCCAAATCCTCCATTCAAGGGTGCACTCCAGTGCACTTCCCGACACTCAAGGGTGTGTTGGTCATCTGGGAGTGGAATTCTCATTGTTCTGGGAATCACCACATGACCAATGCCTTATAGAAGAGTCCATATGTGTCAAAATTTAAATCCAAGTGTCCATATAACACCTCTGAACTTGGAAACATATCTTGTCTATTATTATAAATTCATTCATTGAGAAACTACCATCAATTTCCCGATAAATTGAGCATTGATCCTAGTGCTAGAGAAGGAAGAATTTCCCTATAAACTTATGATGTTGGATTCTCATTTGATAAGAGATTGAAAGTACTAATATGTTGCTGGTATGATGCTGGATGTGATGAGGCTGGAATGAAGCTGGAGCAGGTTGACAACAAATCGATCCATTGGTTTTAATATTCCCATTCAACTCTTTAATAAAGATTGTTGTTCATTTTCCCATACATATGTCTCTATTTCTTATGCAATGTATTCTTGAATGATATATGCATTTCATATCTAATAGATTTGATTTGAGTAAGATAAGTAGATATCTCGTATATTGCATGTTGTTTGTTGTTCTCTGTTTCTGTTTGTAGGAATCGATCTAGCGACTTGGGTTGGAGTGAGAGCGACGACAATAGAGACAGAAGGAGAAGGAGAAGTGATTCAATCAAAAGTATGCTCCTTTACCATTATGTATATCTTCTTATTTTAGAGAAAGTGATAGTTATTCTTTCTTCTATTTTTCTAAGTGATAGACACCACATTCAGGGAATTTGGTTTATCCATAGATCACAATTCTGCATAACAAATCGGCGACTCCACTTGGGAGTATCCTATCATTCCTGGTGTTTTTTCCTCTTTTTATCCTCATCAGCAGCATCTACTTTCAGCTATTAGACATTTTAATGAACAAATTGCATTAGAAGTGTGCCTAGCTACATGATTTTCAATCTGAGCTGCGCACAACACACTGTTGGTCAAGACACAGTGCACTGCAGTGCACCATCTCCCACTTAGGGGTGCTCTGTAACGCACTTTCTCCCCTTAGATACTGTGTTCCCCCCTCATCCAACCAAAATCCATCTAAATTTTCAATTGCTTTCATTATAAGCCACTTGTTTGTTGTATTCTCAAATGTATGATACCTCTTAGAGACTAGTAAACTTTCTTGTTCTTCCTCTGAAAAGTAAATTTTTTCAATGTCTCTTTAGTGTTTTTCTTTATCATTAGTAAATCAAATTCAAAGTATTTCATTTTTGCATTAAATAAATTTGTTTTCGAAAAGGAAATTTTTGTTTCATTCCTCATTTCCTGTAGGAAAAATTGTAGTTCTGTTCTTCATTTTTCCTAAGAGAAATTGTTGTTTCCTTCCTCGTTTCTCATAAGAAAACACTTGTTTGAATTGATTTATGAATATAGTTTCCTTTATTTCATTTACATTAATGGAACTGAAAAGAAAAAAATGCATGTGCATATAGTGAATTGTGTGTGTTGCATAGGAACAAGTTAGGAAAGCTGCATTTAGTCTGCGCTATTTGTTGTTTGCTAAAAAACGGATTGCTCTTTCCCTTAGTAGCTAGGATTTTCATTGGAAAAGCTAAATTGAAAATTTTTCTTATTGTTTAGTTTTCATTTTTAGGAATTTACATTACATAACGTGGTGAACCTAAAAGAAAAACTTTTAAACAAGATCAACATAAAATTTACATCAATTTACCTAAGAAAGCATTGGAACATTAACGATAACATTTAGAAGGTCTAGTCTAGAGACGTGTTCCAACGTCATTAAACATAGCAGTTTTCGTTAGCCTGTCTGTGATACATTCCGAGTGTGATACCTCACTCCATGTATGTAAGTACATCATAGCTCGTCCACGTACCTTCAGGTATATAGGGCAGTGTTCTAGTACGAAAAGTATAATGGGGTGCTCTCACTGTGTGGTTTCACATTGGACAACGCTAATACAGACTTGGGCCTCCACGTACCTTCGGGTATATTTGGGAGGACAAATTTAGATTGCTATCCATTCATAGGTAATCGAGTCGGCCATATTGTAACTTGTGATACACTGAACAAAACATTCGGGGAGATTGCATGCCCGTACTTCTTGGTTCGCCAAGAGGTATTCTACAGTTCCCAATTACTTGGTAAACCTTTTGCCTAGAATTGCGCTTTTATTTTTTTTATTTGTTTTTTTCATAAAATCAATCAGTCATCCTGGAAGAAGAACATCCCTTTCTCTGTATTCCATGTATAATAGCACTTAAACCACCTTTACCACTGGAAGTCATTTCTGGTCGACGAATACGACATTGTTCTACCGAAACCAATACTATCAGTACCTCTGGTGCGAAATCGTCATAACATATACCAAATTATTCTCGATTCGTTTCTACAAATTCTAGTTCATCCATTTTTTTTGAGATGAAGTCCTCACAGCTACTTGTGGTCACGATCCATCCAATCAGTGAGACCATACCTCTCGAACCCGACGTTGTTCAACTGGAAGTTGATTCGGATCCCAACGTTCTTTTACCAGAACATCTAGATCCCGAAGTCGAACAACTGGAAGTTGTTCATGTATTGGTAGCTCCACAGTCAATCGTAGCCATTGAGTCTCCCATATCGTGCAGTCAACCACCTAATATATATCTGGGGCTTGACGATGAAATCCTTCCACCTGGTTTGATTTTGATTCAAGAAACATGCCCCTCAACTCCAACTCATTTTAGGGAGGAGATTTATCTTTACGAGTATTTTCCTCAATCACCTTACACTGCTCTCTTTGATCCTGTTTCACTTCGAGTTCCCGTAGATCCTATAGGGTATACATTAGGTCGTATGACCATGGATGAGTCAGCATCTCCAGTTGTACCATCTGTTACAGTTGTGAAAACATCTACTGTTGCCACTCCTTCGATGTTTACCATGTCACAATCCAAATTACCCTCTGACATTCCAAAATTCAATGGAAACCCTGGAGAATACCCGTCAACGCATGTTATGACTTATCATTTGTGGTGCTCATCAAACTACTTAAATGATGACTCTGTTAGATTACATATTTTCCAGCGCCCACTCATTGTTCCAACTACACTATGAGGATGGTTCTTTTATTGTGTCAACCTCGTTAAAAAATGAATCAGGTAATGAGGATAGTTCTTTTCCTGTGTCAACCTCAATAAATGAAATAGGTTCCCTTGAGGATGGTTCCTTTATTGTGTCAACCTCGATCATTGAAACAACTTCTTGAGGATAGTTCTTTTACTGTGTCGACCTCGTTAAAAAATGAAACAGGCCATGAGCATAGTTCCTTTTCTTGTGTCAAGCTCGTTAAATGAAACAAGGTTACATCAGCATACTTCTTTTCCTATGTCAAGTTCATTAAAAAAATGAAACAAATCCTCTCCTAATTAAGACGAGTCTTCCATTGGATCTCGTAAATGAACCTTCATTCCATCCAACTATTAGTAACCAGTAGTATACTTAGGTGAATGCAATGAAGGTTGGGGGGCATGTGCTCTTGCAATGGGCATTCAACATGTCCTCTTGCAAGGGGCATTCTGTTGAGATTCAACAAGATGATGATCCTAGTGAAAATTAAGCACCTACACTAGGTGGGGCCCGCAGGCTATTTTTAGGTGTATGTCTATTTTTAGAATGTTGATAAAATTATATTTATAGTGGGAGTCTATTTATAAATGGTTGAGAAAATTCTATTTATAGATGAGTTTCTATTTTTAGATGCAAGGGCGAAGTCTATTTATAGATCGCATGTCTAAAAATAGAATGCATGTCGATTATTGTTATCTCTTAATAATAATTAGACAATAAATAATAATCAATTCTCTTGAAGAACTTGATTTCAGTTAACTGATATGGAAAACCAGTTGACTGAAGAAATTACGAGTTCTAAGGTTGGTTGGTGTGACATGCAAGTGGACTTCGTTGTACCTGAGTGATAGAAATTTGTAATAGAGTTGGATGTGTAGTTATGTGAGTTGTAAAGTAGTTTAACTCAGTTAAGTGAGTTAAACTAGTTGTAACTAAAGATACACTAGTGAGAGATCAGTGAATTAAATGTTAAATTAATTCACATGGAGAAATCTCACATGAAACTGAAGATTTACTATTGTTAACTACATGCATTTCAGATCCAGTGGAGACCTAGTTGAGAGATAGGTGAAAGGGACAGTTTGACTATCTGTTGTGACATTAGTGGGTGCACAAATGCAACCACACACACATTGGAGATGCCAATGAGGATTGCACAGTCAAGGCAAGGCAAGATCTCATTCATTAAGGGATTGTGATCAACATGGATTGTGCAGTGGAGGCAGGCTGTCAGGAGGCAGTAAATTGGTGCATGTGTGAGCCAATTTTTGTATGACAGTGTGAGATGATTGTATATTGTACTAAGAGATCTTGGATTAGAGTTTTGTATGAGATTTTTTCATGATCCATGATATATACATAATATATGATAGTGGGGTTTTTAGCTTTATGCTTTCCCGGTAAAAACATCTGTGTTATGTGTGATTGATCTTTCTTCATGTGTTTGCAATTGGCGATTAAATTTCCGCAAAGATTTAAGTAGAAGGTTTATGTATTTAACAATGGCATATAATTGTTAGATCAGGAGAATCCAGGCAATACATAATTTTATTAAAATTTCTACATTGTATCAGAGCAAAGAAGATTGCAATATTGAAGCAGTAGCTGAGTTTGTTGGTGGAACCAATTCGAATTTGCTGTAAGAATTTCTCAGTGCGACAGTTGAGTAAACATCGAAATGGCTTTCAATGGTTTTCGGCTAGATTATGCACTCAAGGGCAGCTAGAAATACATTTCATGGAAGGATAGGATGGAGGCGGTGCTTGAAGATAATGGCTTGAAGGAATTCATCGACAATAATGTTCCTAAGCCCACTTTGACGGATGTTGCATTACTTGATGCTTGGCAAAAGAAAGTAGCGAAGATGACAAGGATTCTGTTGAAAGGTGTGCAAGACCATATTGTCTCAAGCCTTCATGGGAAAGCCACTCCATTTGCGATGTGGAAGGATTTGATGGATCTTTTCCAAAGCAGAAGCGACCATAGGAAATTGGTGCTGAAGGATAAACTCAGAAAGATCAAGATGGAGAAGGGCAACAATATTCCTAAGTATCTCACAAAGTTTGTCCAATGTTGGGATGAACTGGGGAGTGTGGGAATCACGGTTTCTGATGATTATTTGGTGAGTTTGGATCTCTTGGGACTTCCTAAGAGTTGGCACAATTATCATGACTTTTTCAACGGATAGGAAAAACTACCGGATTGGGAATGCCTGTGGTCGGATTTAGTGTAGGAGGAGTTTAGGCGGAACACCAGAGATGGCTATTCATCAAAGCATGATGATGAAGAGGATTGTGCTTTGGCTTCCAAGGCAAGGAAAGGGAAGGGGAAGAAATTCCACTCAAAATCAGAGGCTAAAGGCAAGAAGCTAGAATTTTCCAAGGTGAAGTGTTTTCACTGTCACGAACATGGGCATCTTGCCACTAACTGCCCACAGAAAAAGAAGAACAAGAAGGTTGTTGGAGCTATAGCTAGTGAGGCCCTTGCCTCCCAATTTGAACTTGATTTTTCCTTGATCACATGCTTGGTTTCAAGTGCAATGGATCGGTGTGGTATCTTGATATTGGTGCTTCCTTCCACATGACGGGAGATAAGGAGATTTTCAGTGGCTTGGAGGAGAAATATCTCCAGATGCATATAGAGATGGGGGACGGTGGACGATACAGTGCGACCGGAATTGGTACCATTACCTTTGATAGGGAGTCAGGTAAACCATTTCAATTGAAAGATGTTATGCATGTTCCAGGTCTGAATAAAAACTTGGTCTCAATCGCGATGTTGGAGGACAGAGGTTATGACGTTGTTTTGAGCGATAGAAAAGCCTTCCTGTGACATAAAACAATGGGTCAAACCAAGAGGATATGGTTTTGAGTTAGGAATATCTACAAGCTAGAGGTAGATGGTTGTGTTGTAATGGTGGGAAAAGCAGAAGAAGTGGTGAGCCGGGATGAGGGCGAATTATGGCATAGTCGATTGGGCCATCTTCACCATGGCGTCATGAAAATTTTGCAGCAAATTTCTACTCGACTTCCCAAGGGTACACTTGCGCAGTTAGATCAGTGCAAGGGATGTAAAATGGGAAAGTTTGTAAATACAACCTTTCATGAAAAGGAGAATTGTGCCTCGGTGATCCTGGAGAGAGTTCACACAGACATGTGTGTACCATTCTTGGTTGCTTCAACAACAAAACATAGGTATTATGTTATTTTTTTGATGACTTTTCTCGTAGATTTTGGATCTTCTTCATGCAGAAGAAGGATCAAACATTCTAAAAGTTATTTTAGTTTAAGGCATTGGTTGATAGAGAGTTGGGGAAGCAAGTGAAGGCTCTACGGAGCGATAATGGTGGAGAATACATCTCGAACGAATCCAGAGACTTCTATAGTAAAGAAGGAATTCGAAGAGAACTCATAGCACCTCATAACCCATAACAAAAATGGGGTCGCGGAGAGGAAGAATAGAACTATCGTGGGTGATGCATGAGTGATGCTGCAGGATCAGGGCCTACCAATGCATTTGTGGGTGGAAGCATGCAACACTGTGGTATATGTGCAAACTCATTGTCCTCATAGAGTACTTGGCATGATTACACCTGAAGAAGCTTTTACTAGTAAGAAACCGGATGTTTCTCACTTTAAGATTTTTGGCTCATCTTTTTATGTGCGTGTGACCAAGAACTCCAGGAAGAAGCTGGAGCCGACTGCTGAAGTTGGGATATTTGTGGGGTACAAAGAAACACCCCATAATTATCATGTGTATTTGCCAAAGAATCGAATGACAGTGGTGCGACAGGATATAAAATTCAATGAGGAGAAAGCCATGAAGTTGTCGCTTGAGAGGGAGCTAGAATTACATGCAGAGGAGGAACTTTTGGTTCCCAAAGATGAGTCTCTAGATGTGGATCAGCCACAGGAGGAGGTTCATGGAGTGGAGGAGTCCACTCACGCAGAGCCAAAACTCAGAACTGGCAGAATTTGTACCACAGAAGCTGAGAGACTGAAGCTTGATGCGACAGAGAATGTAGGAGTCCCTACTTCACAGCACAGACAGAGATAATCTCCTAACTGATTCAATGGATACATGGCTCTCATGAGAAAATGTATTGTGACTGATCCATCTTCCTTTCAGGAAGCAGTGCAGGAGCCCACATGGGTAGATGCAGTGGTGGAGGAGTATGACTCCGTTGTCAGAAACAGTGCTTGGGAAATTGTTCCAAGGCTGGTTAATAAATCAGTGGTTGGTTCAAGATGGATCTGCAAGGTAAAGCAAGCTGCTGATGGGAGTGTTGAGAAATACAAGGCTAGATTTGTGGCCCGGGATTTCTCACAGATCTAGGGGATTGATTATGAAGAAACATTTGCACCTGTTGCACAATATTCTTCCATAAGGACCATCATTTCTCTCTTAGCATAGATGGGTTGGCACATTCATAAGATGGATGTGAAGAGTGCGTTCCTGAAGGATTTGAGATCTTCATCACTGAGTCGCATGTGTGCAAACTCAAAAGAGCAATGTATGGGCTGAAGCAAGCACCCCATGCTTGGTACACTCGGATCGATAGCTATTTCACCGGACGTGGCTTCGCCAAGAGTGAGGCGGATGAAAAACTATACCAAATTGTGGTGGAGTGTAAGCTTTTAATCATTTTTCTTTATGTTGATGATTTAATACTGACTGGTGATGAGCATCTGATACACTCATGAAAGGAGGACCTTGCAAAGGAGTTTGAGATGAAGGATATGGGCCTCCTTCATTATTTCCTTGGATTGGAAATATGGCAGCGAGATGGTGAATTGTTTGTATCTCAAAAAAATTATTCAAGGGAGATATTGGGTAAGTTTCACATGGATGGTTGCAAACCCATGGATACTCCTCTTCCAGGAAACTGGAGGAAAGAGGACGCTAAATCTAGAGAGGTAGTGGATGCTACTATCTATCGACAATTAGTGGGTTCGCTAATGTATTTAGTAAATACAAGACTGGACATATGCTATGCAATGAATCATCTTAGTCAAGTGATGGTTAAGCCTACCAAGCTCTTTTGGAAGGCGGGAAAACATGTCCTGAGATAGCTTAGGGGCACATCTGAGTATGGCTTATGGTATAGAAAGAAGTATGAGGTGAAGTTGCATGGCTTCACAGATGCAGATTGGGTGGGCAGCCCAACGGACAGAAAGAGCACATCAGGAGGGGTCTTCAGTATTAGATCTACAGTTTTTTCTTGGTACAGCAGGAAACATAGATCCATGGAACTCATTTCAGTGGAAGCGGAATACATGGCAGCAAGTCAAAATGCATGTGAGGCTATCTGGATGAGAAAGATCCTGGTTGGCTTGTTTGGTTCTAATTTAGATCCTACAGTGATTCATTGTGATAATCAGAGTTGCATTAAACTCTCGATTAATCCTGTGTTTCATGATAGATCTAAGCATATAGATATCTAAGATCATCATATCAGAGATTATGTGTAGCGGAAGATCATGTTGCTTCAGTACATTCCTACAAAAGAACAGGATGCAGATATTCTAATGAAGGTGCTCACCAAGATCAAATTTGAATACCATAGAAGCAGGATCGGGGTGAAGGATAATCCCTTTCTTGTTGAGAGGGAGTGTTGAGATTCAACAAGATGATGATCCTAGTGAAAATTAAGCACCTACGCTAGGTGGGGCCCGCAGGCTATTTTTAGGTGTATGTCTATTTTTAGAATGTTAAGCAAATTCTATTTATAGCGGGAGTCTATTTATAGATGGTTGAGAAAATTATATTTATATGAGTTTCTATTTTTTTATAGATGCATGGGCGAAGTCTATTTATAGATTGCATGTCTAAAAATAGAATTCATGTCGACTGTTATTGTCTCTTAATAATAATTAGACAATAAATAATAATCTATTCTCTTCAAGCACTTGATTTCAGTTAACTGATGTGGCAAACCAGTTGACTAAAGGAATTACGAGTTCTAAGGTTGTTTGGTGGGACATGCAAGTGGACTTCGTTGTAACTGAGTGATACAAAGTTGTAACAGAGTTGGATGTGTAACTATGTGAGTTGTAAAGTAGTATAACTCAATTAAGTGAGTTAAACTCAATTGTGCTAGTTGTAAATAGTTGTAAATAAAGATACACCAGTGAGAGATCAGTGAATTAAATGTTAAATTAATTCACATGGAGTGATCTCACATGAAACTAAAGATTTACTATTGTTAACTACATGCATGTCAGATCTAGTGGAGACCTAGTTGAGAGATAGGTGAAAGGGACAGTTTGACAATACGTTGTGACATTAGTGGGTGCACACATGCAACCACACACACATTGGATATGCCAATGAGGATTGCACAGTCAAGTCAAGGCAAGATCTCATTCATTCATGGATTGTGATCAGCAGGGATTATGCAGTGGAGGCAGGTTATCAGGAGGCAGTAAATTGGTGCATGTGTGAACCAATTTTGTATGACAGTGTGAGACGATTGTATATTTTACTGAGAGCTCTTGGATTAGAGTTTTGTATGAGATTGTTTCATGATCCATTATATATACATAATATAAGATAGTGGGGTTTTTAGCTTTATGCTTTCTTGGTAAAAACATATGTGTTATGTGTGATTGATCTCTCTTCATGTATTTGCAATTGGTGATTAAATTTCTTCAAAGATTTAAGTAGAAGGATTATGTATTTAACAATGTCATATAATTGTTAGCTCAGGAGAATCCAAGAAATACATAATTGTATTAAAATTTCTACACATTCGACATGTGCTCTTGCAAGGGACATTCGACATGTGATCTTGTAGGGGGGATTCGACATGTGCTCTTGTAGGGGGAATTCAAAATTATCTCGAGTCCATTTTGATTATTATTTTCAAGACTCGTTAAAATCATGAAAATCCCAAGCTTCTTTTGCTATTTTTTCATTCTTGTAAACACATGAAAATGCCGAGTTCTTTCTGTCTTTTCCTGCTCGTAAATTAAATTGAAAGTCAGACAAATCATACTTTTATCCTTATTTTTCGAGCTTTGATAAAAATGAAAAAATGACTTGAAGCACACTTTTATCTCTTTTTCAAGCATCGATAATGGGAAAAAATGAACCCTTGGAGTCTTCATTTAGCTCTTTTCAGACTCCGATAATGTGAAAATATTGTTGAGCACTTGCCTTTTCGAGCTCGTAAAAGTAAATGAAACAACATCCACTCAGTATAAGTTTAACCATTTTCCAGACTAAGATAGATTATTTACAAAAAATGAAAACCTTAGTCGAACATGGCTAGGAGGTTATATCAGATATCATTTTACACTTTTTCAGTCCCGAGTGACAAATTTACGAAAAAGGACCCATGGAGTTTTCTTTTGTCTTCTTTTTCTAACTCTCTAAATATGAAAAAGGACTGGGTTGTCACTATCATTAGGCTCATTAAAACATAAAATAGTGACATGCTTATCGATCATGGCAAGAATCGAGTTTCATTAATTGCTAGACTCATTAAATTATTAAATAGCGATGAATTCGCCTGAAGGGTCAACAAGTGACCGGGGAAATTTTGGGAAAGCGAACAAAACACTTTATGGTAACAGGTTGCTCTTGAACATGACACTTTCACTTCATCATCGTGACTTTTTGGGTTGGGTAATCTACTTGATGGTTCATTCATACCTATGGTTCATCATACCTTCACTTCGATTTTGGGTCAATGCTACCAACTCATCTCAATTTCGCTGATATTTTCAAGAGAAGTCATCTAGTGAATCCTCATCCTTCTGCAATACTGATAAACCTTCATTTTCATGAAATTCATCACTGAAAATTGCTATATCAAGTCACATTTTGTCTCTAAAATCAGTAACTCCTGTTTTGCAATAAAGTTGCTTCCTGTCGACGTCATTTCATCATCCAGGAAGTTTACTTAGAAACATCTTCCAGTACTCTAAGGCTTGTTACATCATCAACAAGTTTCTCGCTTCCGGACCTTTGACCGAAATATTTTTGTTTGGCATTCGACATCAAATCATCTATTCACGCCTTGCAAATTGTACTGCAGTACCTTGAGAGCCATTAACATCAATGGTGGTTCTCTCACGTTTTTTTAACAAATCACATCATTGGCTGGTAATCAAACGATGACTTCCCATGTTCGACTACAAATAATATATTCGCATGGCTAGAATTGTACTTGAACGATCGAGTGAATGAGATAAGAAGACCCCATATCTATTTTCATCCATCCAGGTTGCAATTTCAGGATTGTTGTACACATCAGTTGTACGATGAATTTACATATAGATCATCATCCGAACATGGGCCTATATCTGTAAGCATGTCTGTATTGGGAAACATTCCAATGTAGAATTCTTTCTGAACTATGTACCTTTATTAGATAGTTTATGTATTGAGCATGGTAATGCCTCCCTCGGCAATTCATGATCAAGATGAAATATATCATGATGTAATGTATTGTAAAATTGATGCAGGTCATCGTCCACTTCAGTTCCGGATCATCACATCGTAAAGCATCTCATCCAAATACTATTATTATTTTGACTTCATGCTTTAGGGGCCAGCTGTTATAGGTCAATTTGGGCATCATCCCTCATGACCTGGTCAAACTGGACATTATCCCCAGGACCAATGAAATAGGATCTATCATCCCCTTATATTTCAGTTGCTATATGCCCTAAGAGAATAACATTTCATTCATGGCTTCTATTGTGAGATTTCAAAGGTTTGAATTATATGTTATATCACCTATTGAATCACCAACACTCACCTGCAAGGGACTAACTATGTTGCAGTGCCAAATCCTCCATTCAAGGGTCCCGACACTCAAGGGTGCATTGGTCATCTGGGAGTGGAATTATCATTGTTTCGGGAATCTCCACATGGCCAGTGCCTTCTAGAAGAGTCCATATGTGTCAAACTTCGAACCCAAGTGTCCATATAAGACCTCTGAACTTGGAAACATGCCTTGCCTATTATTATAAAGTCATTCATTGAGAAACTACCATCAGTTTCGCTATAAATTGAGCACTCATCCTAGTGCTAGAGAAGGAAGATCTTTGGTAAATTATGTTGTTGGATTCTCATTTGATAAGAGAGTGAAAGTACTGATATGATGCTGGATGTGATGAGGTTGGAATGAAGCTGGATCAGGTTGACAACAAATCGCTCCATTGGTTGTAATCTTCCCCTTCTACTCTTTAATAAAGATTTTTGTTCATTTTCCCATACATATGTCTCTATTTCTTGTGAAATGTATTCTTGAATGATATATCTATTTCATATCTAATCGATTTGATTTGATTAAGATAAGTAGATATCTTGTATATTGCATGTTGTTTGTTGTTCTATGTTTTTGTTTGCAGGAATCGATCTAGCGACTTGGGTTGGATTGAGAGTGAAGACAATAGAGACAAAGGAGAAGGAGAAATGATTTAATCACAAGTAGGCTCCTTTACCATTGTGTATATCTGCTTATTTTAGAGAAAGTGATAGTTATTCTTTAATTTGTTGTTCTAAGTGATAGACGCCACACTTAGGGAATTTGGCTTAACTGTATATCATAATTCTGCATAACAGGTACACCTGGTTAAGTGCTTCATTATGAAGAACAAACCTTGTCTGTGCATGCCCTGGGTTTGGGTGACACCATATTTGGATGACCAAAACCCATTTTTGAACCATCTGCAAAACAAAAAAATAATTTAATGAAATATTGTTACATTGTTAAAATGCAGTAGTGGCAACTCGTTGTTGCAGTAGCGGTAGCAATGACTTGTCACCACTGTAACATTGAATTGTCGCCACTGTAACAGTGAATTTCAACCACTATAATAGTGAACTTTTGCTGCCACTGTAACACTGAATTTCTACCACTGTAACAGTGAATTATTTCCACAATAATTCACTGTTATAGTGGTGGAAATTCAGTGTTACAGTAGCGAAAATTCATTGTTACAGTGGTGGCAATTCACTGTTACCGCTACTGCAACAACGACATGTCGCGCTCTCTCTCTCTCTCTTTAAAAGTATATAAATAAAAGAAAAACATAGTAAATAGCTAAAAAATTATGGTAGAAAAATAAGTTTTTTAATGGTTAACTAGAGAAATTTTTAATATAAAATATATAATTTGAAAATACAAATACAATTCTAATATTGAGATGAGTTACAGTGGCAACAATTCTTTGTTACAGTGGCGAAAATTCAGTGTTACAGTGGTTGAAACTCACTATTGCAGTGGCGACAATTTAGTGTTACTGCTACTGCAATGACAAGTTTCCGCTACTGCAACATCGAGTTGCCGCTACTACAACAACGAGTTGCCACTACTCCAAAAGTAAACGGATTTGGGGACAGAGAGGACAGAGGGGATGAGGAAGCAATGAATTTACAAATAGATACACAAAAAAACATTGAGTTGCCTAATAACATTGAGTTTCCAAATAAACGTGAGTGAATTTACCTTTGCTATTGTTCCAGAAAGAAACTCTGAAAGAAAGGGATTCAATCTGGTATTATGTACAGCTCCACGCATGGTATTTACTAGGACTTGCGTAATCTATAAAGCTCTTGTTTCAATTCCTGTGTAGTTATTTCCCCTTTAAAGCTCGTTGTTAAACATTCAAGCTATTTCCCCTTTAAAGCTCGATGTTAACCATATATTTCCCCTTTAAAGCTCGTTGTTAACCATATATTTCCCCTTTAAATCTTGTTGTTAACCATTCGACGTAATGAAAGCCTTTCCTCACTCGATCAAATGAACACCGTATACACCTCGAACCATCCAAATTTCACCACTCGACCGAATGAAAGAGGACTCCCTTTCCTCACTCAACGAAACGAAAATATAAACCCTCGGTCGACAGAATAAGCTCAAAATTCAAATGGGATAGAAGAATGGTTTCGGTGGTAAAACCAGTCGACGGATCGCCCATTGTCTGACATGCCAAGCGTGGTAGATAGCAAGGCCATTCAATGGATATGGAACATTTAATCTCATTAATTGAAATTCCCCTCCATCCCATTCAAATTTTGAATTGGAACGATGACCTTTCACTTCATCTTTGGAGTGGCTACATGAGTTAGGTTACCCGCTCATGTCTCGTTGCATACGTTGGCCTGCAAATGGAGGGAGAGCGTCAAAACAGACATTCACGTCAGAGTTGGACGGTGCGATTTAATAGACATTAATGTTTTTTTCGTTAACGTTTGGGATGGAGGGGACGAACTTGCTGGAAGGCTATTTTCCTGTCAATGCTATAATAAAACTAAAGGAATTTCTTCAACAGTTAGCCCATTGATTTTATTCTATTTTTGGATCATAGCTTACCCAAACTTGGTATTTTAACATCGCTACGACAAGTAGGGAAAATATTTGGTGAGGTCATAGGCACTATCTCTGACAAATTTTGAAGATATACTTTAAGAATGAATGACGATCGGTGGTGTATTTAACCGAAATCAATAGACCTTCTTTTGGCTAGTTCCAGTGTGATTAGAGAATTATTTAGAGGAGAAGTGAGGGAGTTTTGGATTAAGATGACATATATGATTAGATTTTTCATCTCCTTGATAATGTGGTCATCATTGTGTTGCCTCTGGCGTGCAAATCCGGTTGATCAAGTACTTTTTGTGTCGGGCTACCCAGGTATCCATCTACTGTCTTTGGACCAACCTGCAACTATTTTGACACCATTCTCACCCATTACTTGATGTCAGAGCTCGATGTGGGTGTGTTGTGGCTCATTTTCATTTACCTCTGAATTAATTTTCAAAACACCAAAAAAGAATATATGATAGAAAATATTAAATTTTGTGTGTTATAGAAGAACTTTAATTTATAGGTTGGTACATTAACATTACATGATAAGTTGTGAAGGTGGGTCAATTCGGGCTCGTACACATGCAGAACAATTCAAGAGGCGAAGAAAGGGCACATTTCCCTTAAAAAATTAAGATTTTCGGGGGAGGCACAAAGGGAAATATGGACGACGGAGATTAAATCGCAAACCGCAAAACGCAAGTTTCAAAGAATAGGCGCGGGAGGTAAAGGTTAAAATCACAAATTTCCAATAAAAAATTTTAGTGAATGAGCGCGGAAGGTAAAAGTTAAGTTCACCGAAGAGTGGTATGTGGTGACATGGCCCGCATACTACACATCGCAAGTTTTAAGCGTTAAGCACAAAGGGCTTGAGTTATGTTTGCCGAAGTGCGATATGCGATGCAGTGGGGTCCGATCGCATAGCGCGCATCGCAAGACTTAGAAGATAAGCGTCAAAGACAAGCTAAAAAAAGTGAAATGCGATGTGCGGGCGGATGCGATATGGTTTCAAAAGTGAACTCCAAAGGTTTTCAGATCTGACATAAAGGTATTTTTTGTGTTAAACTGTGTCGGAGGAAGAAAAAGAGGATTATAACGTAAATTAGTGAAATGCCTCGGTCATGAAGAAATAGGCAAAACATGGTAGAAAGGCTCGAGTAAGCGACACGACGTAGACCAAAGGAGAAAAGGTAGATTCGGGTAGTAGGTAATACAATGGCAGCGTTTGAAGCATAGAGGTATCGGCAGAGTCAGAAAGAAGAACGTACAGGGGCGCTATTGGAAGCACGACAGTTGGGTCAGAGTTGGGCACTAAGGCGTCACTATAGAACGGTGCAGTTGTTGCATCATAACTAGAAAGGACACCTCAACACTTCAGGAGGATGCATCAGCAACATCAGATTCATAAAAACGAACCATATTTCCAAGTTTCAATTTATTTTCTTGTTATAATTGCGTAAGTAATCTTAATAGTTTAGGAAGTCAAAGAGTTCAAGAAGTTTAGGAGTTACGAACAACTCTGATGTATTTAAGGAGATAGAAATAAATAAAATGGGTTCCAATTTTTGGACCTCTGGATGACTATTAGTTTATGACTGAATTCTCTTAGAAATCAATGAAAGAAGATCAAGTTTCCTACACCTGTTGATGTTGATATGTCTTTCCTGTTTCGCTCTATGGCTATTCCTCTTTGAATTAAGTGAAGTAATGTAGCATCCGGTCTCTTAATTACGTTTGTGAGTAAGAGTTAAGTAACCTTAATTTACGCCCCTTTACCTCATCTCTTCTCTCTTCATAAACTCCTGATATAAATTTAAAGTGATAGATTTTGTGTTTACATCATATTATTTTAAGTTCTCTCTTCCTCCATGAATTTCCTCTGAAAGTTAAAAGTGGTAGATTTTGTTTTTTCATCATATCTTTTTGAGTTTCTCTTATAGTTCTTCTTTTCATTCCATTCAAATATCAGCAATTTATGTCTTTGTGAAGGCTTTCATTATATCATATTATTGAGGGTATTAAATAACTGAATTCCAAGGGTGTTAAACAAAGGCCATTTGATATGGTAATTGTGACATACATTTATAAAATGTCTTAAGCACGGATTCCTTACCACAACCAAGGGATTGTTTCTTGAGATAAAACATTTTTTGGCGCCGTTTCCAGGGATGAATAAAAGAAGTTTATTTTTCCCTAGGTTTTTCACATTATTTCCTCCGGTTGTTCAGTGAGGAGGAAATATTGGGTTGTATTTTTTATTTTCAAAATTTCGTCTTTCAAAAGACCTCACACGAGGTCAAATACCTCACAGCAGATAGCCCCTGCTTTGCTAGATCCAGAAATATTGGTTTCCAAAAGGGCTCAGAAACCTCAAAATCCTTCAACACCTGATCCTACATTTTATGCTCTTGGCAGCAGTTCTCATAACCCTTTGTTTGAAGATATTTATGAGGAACTCTCTTTTTTAGAATAAGATTCTCCTTCCACACCCATTTATTTTCAAGGACCCCAGTTAGAAGAACATTCTTTCGAGTCTGTTTCTTTTAACTTCACTCAAGCTCAACCAAATATAGTTGCTGGTTCTTCTGCCATTGTTCATCAACTCATTCCCATATCAGTTTTACTTCTACCTTCATCCACTTTCACAGTAGGTTCATCAGCCTCAACTACCCAAGGAGTAGTTAACCAAGTTGTTAATATGGCAGTACCAGCTTCGTTAACGAACAGATATGCTCCACTAAATCTTGCACAAACAATGAACGCCATGCCTCAAGAATATGTCAAATTACTTCCTCGTTTCACTGGAGAAAATGAAGTAATTGTAGAACAAAATTTACCTTTGTTTTTCACTTTTGCTAAGAATTTGAATGTAGAACACCTGGATGTTGTGATGAGACTATTTGTGCAGTATCTAGATGGAGAGGCTTGAAAATGGTTCAAAGTTTTACCGAATGGTTCAATAAATAACTGGGAAGAGTTGGAAAATAGATTCACTCAAAGATGGGGAGAAAAGAGAGATCATGATTACTCATTGACAGAGTTTAATGCAATTAAAAGAAGGCCTAATGAAGACATTTTTGAGTTTGTAAAAAGATTCAACAAATTGTACAATAGTTTATCCATAGAGATGAAGTCCAAGAGAAGGGGAAAGAAAAAGAAGAATCATCGCAATATCTGAGGATATAAGATATGGAAGGGGTGATAAAAAATTTGACAAATAAGCTATCTAACATAGAATTGGAAAATAAAAATTCCCAAAGTCACGTACAACAAAACCGAGGGGGGTTTGACCGTCAATTCAGAAGACATCCCCTACAAATTTTACAGAGGGGAAGAAGAGATCAAGACCAGGTTCAAGCATCGTTGTATAGAGAAGCAACACCTGCAGAGCCAGAAAAGATGACCAAAGGGAGGTTGAAGATCAGGTATCTACTATGTACGCAATAGAAGAGGATGAAGAGGAAGATTATGAGGGAGAATATCTTGAAGCCGAAGTATCTTTTGATCAAGATGAGATGGATGAATTTTGTAGACAATTCACAGACTTCATGCAAGCTGAGTTACATAAAAAGTATGATTTAAGGTCTAGAAAGAGATCTAGAGTGCAAGATAATGCAGTTGAACAACAAGGTTCCATCTCTCCTCCAATGGTGACTCCACAACAAAAGGACCCTGTGAAACAGGTCAGTAATGGGAAACAACCTACAAACTCACTTAAGAGAACAAATGTGCAGCAGGTTGAATCTTCCGAGGACCAATCAGTTGACACTAATATTTTGGAGAGAGTTGTTCCTGTACCCGAACAACCGGCAGATTCTAGAAAGAGTGAAGAAGAACCTGAAAAAGTTGTTAAGCAAACTCATGCCTTCAGTTTGAAAAAAGAGTTGGAGAAGGTTAAAATTCAAGTACCTCTTCTATAATTGGCTAAAATACCAGCTTACAAGAAATAAATTTCATATTTTATTAATCTCACACATGCAGAAGAAATAAGTGACACAGTGAACCTACAATAAGAAAATCCAGTGGTCACCTTTGGCCCTCATGTAGAAGAAGTAGATACGCCTGTTCCACCCTTCTATATTTCGCTGTTGCTTCATGATTTTACTCTACATAATTGCATGTTGGACTTGAGAGTGTCCCATAATCTCATTCCATTGTCTGTTATGAAGGAGATTAACCTACATATTACCAAACCTCATAGGGATCTGTATTCATTTGATTCCAAAAGGGTGAAATCTGTTGGGTTGATTAAATATGTAGTAGTTTTGTTGCCACAAATCCCAACAAAGAGTATAGTCATGAATGTAGTGGTTGCTGACATCCCAGCCAGGTTTGGAATGCTCTTGTCGAGGTCTTGGGGAGCTAAGATGGGAGGTGTAATAAAGTTATATTTCACTTATGCTATCATTCCAGTTTTTAATGGGGAAGAAAGGAGATTATACAAGGAAACGAGGTTTGTGAAGACCACCTCTAAGAAATATGCAGGAAATTCCCCCATTTATAGTCAAGAAACAAAAGATCTTTCTTGTTTCATGCTGCATGAAGATGCAGAATTTGCTGAAGACATAGGGAAGCATATCTTTTCAGTAGTTTTAAATAACTAGCTGCACTCAAAGAATATTTGGAAGTGCTACTTTGATGGCGCCTACTCCAAGGAAGGCGTAGGTGCTAGATTCTTGCTAATATCACCGAAAGGTAACCTCATGCCATTCTCTTTTAAACTAGAATTTGATTAGAAAAACAATGTGGCTGAATATGAGGCCTTAATCTCAAGCCTTCAAGTTGCTAAATAGATGGGGGTTCAATGTATTTCAATTTATGGTGACTTTGAGTTCATAATAAGGTAGATCAAGAATCATTGTCAAACCAAGCATCCAAGATTAATATCTTACATGAATGAAGTTTGGGATCTGATAGAAAACTATTTTGATGCCTTCAATCTTCAATATATCTCGAGGGAGGAGAATAGATTGGTCGATTCTTTGGCAGTTGTAGCTAGCACCTTCAAACCTCACATAAATCCCAAGCTAAGGTATGAAATTGAAGTCATACATAGACCTTCTATCCATGACAATGTGAAACATTGGAAGGTGTTTGATGATAATGAACAGATAACTAAATTCATGACAATGGTTGGAAACTTTGAAGATGGTTAGATAGACCAAGAGGAAGAACAAACAAAGCAAAGAACAAAAATAAGAAACCTCAAGCAGTCGATAGGTGAATAGAAGATTCTCCAATTGAAAGATAATGTGCTCCCTAGAGAGTTGGTTCCCCTTGAAAGGTTATTCGATGCTAATGATGTTGTTATTGATTCGGAGAAAACACATCAAGAAGAAGAGATGGAAGATTGTAAATTGGGAACTCAGCAGGAGCCCAAAATAGTGAAATTGTTCAAAGGGGTGTTAGGTAAACATGACTCGGGGTAGAGTCAGTGTTGACTAGGGTAAACAATAGTGGTTTTGGGGTACATGGTTTTGTGCATCCATGGTTTTGACCCATGGTATTGCATGTAATGGAGCTTATAAAAGGCTGGGAATAATTCATTGTAAGGCAAGGCCTGGAGGTGAGCGGTGAAGGCTCACTTGGCCGGATTGGCCAGGGTTTTGGCCAATGGTTAATGAAATTTCATTGGTTGGGTTTTTCCCCGGATTTGGGGTTTTCCCGGATAAACATTTGTGTTTATGTTTATGATTTTTTGCTGGGTTTTGTATGTATATTATTCTCTCGGTAAATATTTTATTGCTGCGGTAAATTTCCTAACAAGGGGTTCCCAAAAACTATAAAGAAAGGTACATTGATATTTTTAAGAAGTATATGGATGTGTTTTCCTAGTCGAATGAGGACCTGAAAACATATGACAAAATCATTATTCAGCTTAATATTCCATTGAAGGAAGGGCTCAAACCACATAGACAAAAGCTCAAACAAATCAATCCCCTGTTGTTAGCTCCAATCGAAAAATAAGTGAAGAAACTGTTGCAGGCGAAAATTATAGTCCCTCTCAGATGTTCAGACTAGGTTTCCAATCTGGTCCCTGTAAGAAAGAAGAATGGAGAGATAAGACTGTGTGTAGACTTCAGGAACTTGAACTGAGCATCTCTAAAAGATAATTATCCTTTCCCGAAAATGGATTATGTCTTACAAAGGGTGACAGGAGCTCACAAGTTGTCTATGGTTGACAGATTATCTGGGTATAATCAGGTAGCATTGGAAAAGGAAGATAAGAGGAACACTGCAATCACTATGCCCTGGGGCACCTTCATGTATGCGAGGACGCCATTTGCTCTTATGAACACAGGTGAAAATTTTCATAGGGCCATGGACACAGCCTTCACTAGTGACAAGTTTGTAGTTATATATCTTGATGATGTAACTGTTTTCTCAGGGTCATATGATGAACACTTGGAGCATTTGCAAAAAAAAATTCAAAAGTGCAGAAAGTTTGGTATGTCATTAAACCCCAATAAATATTTATTTTCCTTAGAAGAAGGTAAATTATCGGGGCACATATTTTCTAAACAAGGAGTAAAGATTGACCCAGCAAGGGTGGAAACCATTCAGACTATTCCTTTACCCATAAGCAAGAAGGATATCCAGAGATTCTTGGGAAAAATAAACATTTTGAGGAGGTTTGCGCCCAAATATGCTGAGATCATGAGAAGTATAATAGATATGTTGAATAAAAATGCAGAAGTGAAATGGGATAAGGAAGTAAGAGAAGCATTTGTTAGAATAAAGGAAGCACTGCAGGAAGCTCCTGTTCTGATTAATCCATACTATCGAAAAGCCTTTCAGTTATTCTCATTTGCATCACCCAATACTATTATTGTTGTGTTGTTGCAGAAAAATGAAGACAGTAAGGAGCAACCAGTTGCATTTTTCAGTAAAGTTCTCAGAGATGCTGAGCTCAAATACAATATTCTGGAGAAACAAGTATATGCTTTGTTCAAAGCACTGAAAGCCTTCAGGACTTATGTGTTGTAGTCCCAAATAACTTCTTATGTTTCTAATTCTGTTGTGAAAGACGTGCTGGTCCAAAGTGATATTGAAGGAAAAATGGGGAAGTGGATAGCAAAAATCCAAGAGTATGATTTGGAAATCAAACCCACCAAGCTAGTCAAGGGACAGGGTTTAGCAAAGTTGTTGATAGAGACAAATTTTCAAGCCTTGGGAATTAATCTGTTGGCACCAGTGGATGAGGCTGTTAATGAAGAAGGTAAAATCAAGTCCAAGACAGGTATTCAATACAATTTTTTGTGCTCTGATTGGTATAAGGATATTGTGCACTACTTGTGTTTATTTTCCTGTCCAACTTCACTAAATAGAACAAAATACAGAGCTCTCAAGCTCAAGTCTCAGCCATATGTTATCATAGAAGCAAAGCTATACTGGAAAGATCCTGCTAGTATTTTGTTTTTATGTTTGACTGGAGGAGAATCTATTGAAGTCACGAAACAATATCATGAAAGTCTGTGTGGAGGACATTATAGCTTGAAGGTCATTTCTCATTAGATTCTCAAGTCAAGCTTCTATTAGCCAACCCTGTTTGCATATGTTTATAGACTGGTCAAAATTTGTCAGAAGTGTCAGTTGTTTGTTGAAAGGAAAAAACTTGCTCCATTACATCTCATCCCAGTATTTATTGAAATACCTTTCAGGCAATGGGGATTGGATTTTATTGGAGATATCAATCCACCATCAAGTGGACAGTTTAAGTGGATTCTGACTGCCACTAATTATTTTACAAAATGGTTTGAAGTAATACCCACGACGAAGGCAAATAACCAAGTAGTGATGAAGTTTCTGGAGGAAAACGTCTTCAGTAAACTCAGATGTCCAGTCAAAATTGTGACTGATAATGCTCAGGTATTCAACTCTGCTCATTTCATTAAAAAATTTCAAACATATAACGTAATATTATCACATTCCATAGCATATCAACCCCAAGGGAATGGATTGGCAGAATCCTCAAATAAGACATAAGTCGGGATCTTGAAGAAGACAATCGTTGAAAATCAAAAGGATTGGGATATGAAGTTGAAGTTTTCCCTCTGGGTAGTTTGGGTCACTACCAAGAGATCTACTAGAAAGTCCCCCTATGAACTGGTTCATGGAACTCAAGCATTGTTTCCTACTCAGCTAGCCAAACCAGTGATTTCCTTCCTACAAGAAGCTCAGGAAGAACCTAATGCTCTAGTAAGGAGATTGAACCAAGTAATTGACTCAAGTGAAAACAGGAACAAAGCCATGGATAACCTGATTACTTATCAGGAAAAGATGAATTCTATATTCGATAGAAAAGCAAAATAAGTTCTCTTTCAAGTAGGAGATCTGGTACTGAGATGGGACACTGGACGAGAAGAAAATGGGAAGCATGGTAAATTTGATCCTCTCTGGTATGGTCTGTACAAAATCTCGAAAGCAAGGTCAAATAACACATTCATTTTGGAAGATCTGGATGGAGAACCAGTACAATTGTCTGTGAACGGGAAGTATCTAAAGCATTACTTCTAGCATTAAAAGTTAGCACTCCACCATTGTAAATAACGAGTTGCTCATTGTTCATATGTCACAAAGCAATATTTCACTCCATGCCCAATGGATAAGGCACTAGTCTGCAGTTCTTAGCACTTCCGTGGAAGAAAGCACTATCCCTAGGTGGAGCTAGATGTTGTGGCTTATTTTCATTTACCTTTGAATTCATTTTCAAAACACCAAAAAAGCATATATGATAGAAAATATAAAATTTTGTGTTATAAAAGAACTTTAATTTATAGGTTGGTACATTAACATTAAGTTCCCAATCAAAAAAACATTATTGTAATAGGTCATGTTCCTAGTCAAAAATATAGTGAACTTGTATTCCCCATCCTTTCAGCAGATCCTGCTACTGATAAAGAAGCTCACTTCTTGAAATATCCCATATATGTGGGTGATATTAGAGGAAGAGGACAAATTTATCCCGATGGGAGTAAGAGCAACAATACGATCTAGCTGTGAAGGTGGGTCAAGTTGGGCTCGTCCACGTGCAGAACAGTTCAAGAGGCGGAGAAAGGGCACATTTCCCTTAAAAACTTAAGAGTTTCGGGGAAGGCACAAAGGAAAATATGGACGGTGGAGATTAAATCACAAATCGCAAACTGCAAGTTTCAAAGGATAGGTGCGGGAGGTAAAGGTTAAAATCATCGGAGTGCAATATCCGATGCGGTGGGGCCTGATCGCAAATCGCCAATCGAAAGTTTTAGTGAATGATCACGGAAGGTAAAAGTTAAATTCACCGAAAAGCAGTATGCGGTGACGTGGCCTGCATACCGCACATCACAAGTTTTAAGCGTTAAGTGCAAAGAGCTTGAGTTATGCTCACCAAAGTGTGATATGCGATGTGGTGGAGCCCGATCAAATAGCGCGCATCGCAAAACTTAGAAGATAAGTGTTAAAGACAAGCTAAAAACAATGAAATTAAAAAAAAAAAATACAATAAAAGTCAACATTGATAAAATTTAAATTTAAAAAAAATAAATAAATAAAATAAAATCTAAACCAAGAAAAATCATTTAAAAATTAAAAAAAAAAAAACAAATAATAATAAAAAAAAAATTTAAAATAAAACAAATAAAAAAAATTTAAAGAAAAAAAAAATATATATAAAAGCAATTAAAATAAAAAATAAAAATAAAACAATAGAACAATGTATGATACGGTCCATAGCCTTTGAACATTAATAAAAACCAAAGGAGACCCACGCATATGCGTGAGGCCATCCTTTGGCTTGGGGATGGCCTCACGCATATGCGCAGACCTCCATGCCATGTAAAAACCATCGTCTAGAACATAAAACAAAGACCAAGTTGTTGCCTGTGGTGTTGGTGAAAACGTATATCTCTCTCGACTAAAACCCTACATACAGTAAAACAAATAATAGTCCGGCGTTCAATGAGTTGTTGCAACAACATACAGCGTTAATCCGGTTTCTATTGCGTTCAATGTCAACCTTCGATCAAACCTGCAAATGAAAAATAAAATGCGAATTCCATTGAGTTTCTAGCTCTGAATTTATGATTTGTAGAAAGGAGTTGATTCGTTGAAAATATCCAGATCCGTTTATATTGGGAAAGAGATAAGTTTTAATCAAAATTGAATCTCTCCCGCCCTGGCTCAAATCTCGCCCAAATATCTGCAAAATCCATCACGATTGTTTTGCCCAAGTGAAAGGTCTGGACATTGAATTCATTGATGGTTGCATATTTCACAAAAGATCCAAAACTAATCAATTTTGTTCCCTCAACATTTATGAAAGGCGTAAGATTTTTAAAAACGTCACTCTTAAAATGACTTTTTGTGATCGATTGGAAGTGAATTTGAAAAAACCAAAACATGGGTTTTCTCAGAACGAAGTGAATTAAATAACCCACAAATGATTTCATCAATTTCGCAACCACTTGAGAGAAATTTGTGGTCTTTTAGAGCCTTAGTTTTCAGACTAAGTGAAGAAAAAAATGATTTTTAATTTAATGCACAGTGAGTTGTTTCAATGTGGCCACACTAGAAAGATTCACTTGAGAGAAATTTGTGGTCTTTTAGAGCCTTAGTTTTCAGACTAAGTGAAGAAAAAAATGATTTTTAATTTAATGCACAGTGAGTTGTTTCAATGTGGCCACACTAGAAAGATTCAACACGATTTTGAAGGATCCAGAAGTATGAAGGATTAGTCCAAGATCATAACGATAAGGCCGTGATTGATTCGAAAATTAATTGGGCCTGCGCCTTTATCTGCCAGCAATGCAACAATCTTTCAAGAATAAAGCAACTTGAGTTTTGCAACTCTGTGAATTTTCGTGAGAGTCCCTATTCATCTACAACACCAATTTCAATTCCCACTCATAATAGGATACATACACAGTTATGGATATCCCAAGGCAGTTTGGATTTTGACGTGTTTGTAAGCAGCAAATTTGGCAATGCTTGTACATCGAATCTCATCATTTCGTCATTTTTTCCTTCCATGCCTACTGTTACGCTATTGATTTGGTGAGTGTGTAGACCCGAAGGAAACATATTTCAATTGCAAGCAAGGACAGATCGATATGAGTACTCGTATTCATAGGAACAAAAGGGTACTAGTGCGGTCAATTTTTTATTACACTAAAGCTCAGATTTCTAGTCAACAAAAATTTTCTGTAGGTGGGGAATATTCGTGAATATGCAGTATTTTAGCATGTTTTTACATGGCACGGTGAGCTATGAAGTAATATGGCAACGATTGAAAGATTTGGGGTCTAATCTGAAATCCTTCGTTTCTGAGTTTATTTTTAAACAAACATGCATTATCATTAGTCTTCATGGCTAGCTGTTATTTAATATAGATGTTCCTCATGGGTCCATCTCAAATCGTATTTCTTTTGTGTGCATTGTTTATAGTTGAAATGCATAGCCGAGTTTATTTGTCCCAAGTTCGTTCAATATACATCGTTGGATTTCCATTGTAAGTATTTTTTGGGTGCTGATTTGCTATTGGAGATTCGACATTGAAAATAAAATATTTTTATCCACCAAAAAAATAAATAAATTATTGCATCAATGAAACAAGTAGGGTATTTGCTCTTTTTTTTGGAGGTACTGATTAATTTAAAGATCAAGATTGATTACATGCATAGTTGTGTATAATTAACTTTATGTTCAAGAGTTTTAGCTACAGAAACTGCACAATTCTGCAACCACTATGCAATTCTGCAGCTGAGAAACTTCATTGTTTCACCCAAATTTCAAATCAACCTAACTTTCTCATACGATATCGTATTTTGACGATTCAAGCATCCTTGGAAAGATATCGACGAGATATACACAATAAGAAAGTTATTACCAGAGTTTGAAACAGTAAAAAATAAAGAAATTTTCAAAAATACATAAATGTAACTTGAGGTACTAGTTTCGACATAGGTATAAGTTCTTTTGGTTTTCCTTCGTGAACTTGTTGTATTAGTACCAATTCTCAGTTTTTTGTGTAAATGTCATAACCAGAGATATTTGTCACCTCTCTCTTTTTTATAGTCTTACATTCTATTGCAGAAGAAGTACTAGTTTTTTTTTGCAGGTTCTAGGAGGAAAGACATATGACCATAAGTGAACAGTGTCTCTCTAAGAGACCACATTTATTTCACAAGATGATGATCAACAACAAATATGAAACATCAATGCATGAGCACATGCTAATGCAGATCAGATCCAGCACTTGCAAACCTTTCAGATGCCATTGTCTCCATTACATCCATGCTTCTTAATAAAATATTCACCTAATTTCCCTTCATATTTTCCATTAACATTCATTCTTCATTCACGATCACTATCAATTCGCATTCATTTACTTCCACCCACCTCTAATTCATGAATAAAATAAATAAACTCACTTACATGCTGATTAACTCCATTAACTTTTTCCTTTTCATGTTCATTTTCCTTTCCCAAATAAATCATGCTTCAAAGAAAACTGTATATCTATAGTCCTTTTTGAGTTTTAAAAGTATTTTCAAAAAGTACCATGAGGCTTGCATGCCTTAGTGGAAAGTTCTCTTGCCGACAAAAAATGGGAATACATTAATGTCCCTTATTTGATGGATCTTCTAGGTGACTCGACATCAGCAAATTTATTCGTAACTAGCAAGATTTGCTTAGGCATATTGACTCTCATTTTCATCAATGGTGAGAGGTCTTGTGTTGATTAGTGACATACATTAATGGCTACTAATTCAAAAATTTCTTACTATGTTTGACATTAGCACATTCATTCACATAGATAAAATTGTGCCAATGTGTGATAATGACATGAAGACTATCTATTGGACACCTAATCCTCTATGGGTAGGTGTGGAAGGCGAACAGTCACAAAGGAGTCCAAGTGACATTGGAAGATGAATCCAAGGGTCACACCATTGTATTATAAATGTACATCCATGGTGAATAATAGGGATATCACACACTTATCTTGTTTATCTTTCTGCTTATGTGTGCATCTTTCCCTTTGTGTGTGTTTCAACATGTGTGTGTTTAACATGGTATCAGAGCTTTTCGGTTTAGTGGCCTCTATGTAAATAAGAGTTATCTTTGGAGCTTTGTTTTTGGCTACTGTCCGCACTCTGTTGCAATTGCAGGTGACTGTTTCTCTCACTGATTCCTCAGTAATTGATTTTGTCTTAGATTACTGAGCTGATTATTTTGAGCCATTGGTTTTATCGTTTTTTCCTAAGCACATCAATTTCGCACTCTGATTAACGCTCTGATGCGCCATTGAAATTGAACATTGCATACCATTGCAATTTCTGCATCCCACACCTGCAATTTCATACATATCTCCCACACTTGCCTCCACTCGGGCCCCCTCCACATTCCGTAGGCCTCATCACCGCTCGAGCCTCCTCCACATTCCTCAGGCTTGTTTTATGTGTCTACGGGTTTTGAACCTGAGACCTCACCTCTGCAAGCAAGAGCGCACACCGTCTTAATAGTAACCTTTCCAGTCTCACCTTGTAGTAACCATTTTTTGCGTGCAATTGAAACCTGTTCGAGCCTTGCCTTCCCTGCTGCTGGCTCTTCCCTCTGCAAATCCGACGTCCACCCTACCCTCCATCCCACGTCAGCACTCCTCTGCTCCCACTCCTCTCGGGGAGTTGCCTGTACTCCTAAGTCCCAACACCTCCTTCACATGAGTTTAATCCCGCGTCTCCCTTCATTAATGTTACCACCTCTTTGCCTATCCCGTGCCACCTCTTCACCAATCTCTACACCCTCGGCTCCTCTCACTAGAGCTCCTCCCACAATGCACTATGCTCTTCCCACTAACACCGTCTCGTGCTACTCCCTCATCGTTTGCATACATAGCTACCTGCACTAATACATTGCACACCGAGCATGGACCAGAGAGTACTGGTTATTCGACATTGAGCGTGGACCGGAGAGCACTGGGATATACCCAGCTGCAAACTCTGTGCACTCCATACACAACAGTCCTCTCCACTGGCTTGACTTCCCAATCCCTCCCCCTCACTGCAATCCCTCCCCTCGGCCTTCCCACGTCCCCCTTCACCCCTCACAACACTCCCCGCTCACTCCCGCACTCCCCCCATCCCCCTCACCCCAGCACTCCCACACAAAACTCCCCTCTCATGGCCTTCCCCTCCCCTCTCGGCTAGCCCTCTCCATCAACTCTGCCTCGACCCTTCCACTCTGTCAGCTCCTCAGTGCCCCACACGGGCTTCTCCACCTCACGGCCTCCGCCCCCTCACATCACTCCCAACCTCGCTCCCCTCCCTCAACCTGCCTACCTCTTCCCTCCGCTCTCTCCACTATCGTTGCCTCCTCACAAGCCACGCTACCCTCTACCCTCTACTCAGCGCGTCACCCCAGCCTGCCACCCTTTCACCCCTCCCCTCGCTCTATCCTCACTGCTCTCGACATGGAAAATGAATGGTATAACAAATTCATTTTTCTAAAAGGAGAGTCGTGAGCAAGCGTGAATGTCACGTTTTTAAACCCAACCATTTAAGGTTTCATGGCCATGAACTTGGAGGCATGCCTCGAGTAACATATGAGGAATTGAACAATATATTGTTAGACAGTTGAGGCCACTTTGTTTTTAGACCTTTTGTTCTCAAGTTCAATTAGTTCCATTCTTATAAAATAAAATAATAATAATAATAATAATAATAATAATAATAAAAGAAGAAGAAGAAGAAGAGAGGGGAGATGGTATATGAAGAAAAGGATATATGGATTTTCTATATAGTGAAAAGTGAAGTTTTTACTGTATGTTTCTCTATTATAAAAACGTGACTAAGATTTGTGGCATGTATAGAAGGGCGACCCTCTGAAAGATATTGACAATGTGAAGGGAAATGTTGAAAATTGGTCATCATTTTCAAAATAGCAGTGGCATCATAAATTCACTCATAGTTTTGCCATAAATATTTTTTTGAAATTTTCCTTTGTCTTTATTGTGAGGTAATATAGCAAGCTCAAGACCATCTGCTCATTGATAGTGAAGCATCCAAGCTTTTGAATATCTTTTTGTTGAATTTGAGTTGTTGAGAAAAATGGCTAAAATCAATGATGCATTAGAGTTGTTGCATAACCTCATTCATTCCATTGTTCATGATATGGTAAAAATGAGCAAGAACGTTGTTTTTAATATTCAAACTTGCTTGCAAGATGCACAAGACAAGATTGAGTTTTTGTAATTGAAGTCTCAACTCCAGCAAGATGAACTTCAGCTAAAGAGTCATCATTCTGAACCTGTTTCTATTCTGAAAATTGAGAGGGACTCCGATCAGTAACAAGAATATAAAGTTGCAATAAATTCACATTCAGTTTCTTGTACAAGAGTAGATTTACATGCAGATGCAGCAGCTCAGCCTGCACCTCCCAAGCCCATCATCAGACCTTGGGAAGAGCTTGTCCACAACAAGCACAGAACTGGTCTTAGATATGATAAGGATGTGTCCTTTCATATTCCGAACTACTCCAAGCCCATCAAATTTCAGAATGCCACATTTCTTCATGACAGTTCACCTTCAGTTGTTTCGGATCATGCTCCGCTTCCACAACAGCAAAAACAAATTTTAAAATTCAAACACTGTGATCGAGTTGGCCATATGAAAGATCACTGTTTTGATCTTCATCCATGCAAGCACTGTGGTCGGCACACCCATTCTTCACACAGATGCTTCAGAAACAAGCCTCTTGCAAGAACAAAGATTCATCTTGGATGGATCGCTTCTTGGCAATGAGCATCAACATCCAAGAAGATGTTTAAATCACATATTAGAACTTGTTCTAGAATACTGAACAATCTTACAGTTGATTTTTCACCATCATCTCACCTTGTACCTGACAAGGGGAAAAATGGTGGTCATCTACAAGCTTCGACGCCACATCAAGCGAGCTTGAGCCACAATCTCTCATTCCAGATTCAGAGTTGTAGCCAGAGACACAACAGTTCAAGCGAGCCTAAGCCACAATTTGTCATTCTAGATTCTGAGTTGTAGCCAAAGACACGAATGCCCATGAGCATGTCTTTGGTTGATAGAAAACCTTAAACCATCTACGTGAAGTTGATATTCTTCCTCTTCAAAGAATTCAGAGCACTTCCTCTAGCAGAATACTTCAGCTTCTTGCTAGCCTTGGTAGAGTTCCCGGAAATGCATTGAGCATTCTAGTGTTGGTGGTCATCCTTAAACCATCGCAGATTGTAGATTTCCCTTCTTTTAGGTTGAAGGTATCCCTCTTCAAATATGAGGGACACTTCCTCTAGCAGAAGCCCTCAGCTTCTTGCCAATTTTGGAAGAGTTCCGGGAATTGCAATAAGAATTGCGTTCCAGTGCTGGTGGTCATCCTTAAACCACCTCTTTATGCCAACATTTCAGAGAGTTGATTCAGCCTAATTGCTACCATGCATAATTTGCAGATTTGTATTACAACTATCTTCTTGGACTCACGCATACCCCTTCGGATTAAGGGGGGAATGTTGGACACCTAATCCTCTACGGGTAGGTGTGGAAGGTGAACAGTCACAATTGAGTCCAAGTGACCTTGGAAGATGAATCCAAGGGTCACACCATTGTATTATAAATGTACATCCATGGTGAATAATATGGATATCACACGCATATCTTGTTTATCTTTCTGCTTATGTGTGCATCTTTCCCTTTGTGTGTGTTTCACCATGTATTTGTTTAACACTATCAGATGCATCATTATTCAACATTTGTAGCAGATGTAGCAAATGTAGAAGATTCAACAAATTCAGTTGAAGCAATAAAGACTCACTTTCACAACTTCATCCATTATTTGCACAACCAATACAAGAAGTATCAGATCAGATTTTTGCAGCAGCTACATATGCACAACTTATCCATTTCATAAGTAAGTGAAGGTATGTTATTTTCTAACTTTTCATCATGCAATTCCTTAAAATGCTAAAGTTATAATTTTTGGAAAAATACTCCACAATATTCCTTTTCTTACTTCATAAAATTGCAAAAAAACATCAATTGGGGGGAAGGGCTATCACTCTACATATTTACATCTTATGCCACATCACTTTCATATAACCAACATACAACTACTATTGCTTTAAGATTCAAAAAGATTATATTTTTTGCAAATCATCAAATTGATGAGCTTATGGCTAATTGAAAAAATAAATTCTCAATGTTTTCAAGATTTTTGGATGCAAAAAAGAATAAACAAAGTATTGTTACACAAGAACCAATACTCATCAATTTTGGTTAACACAAGAACCAACCATAAAAAAATAAATTTTTGGTTGTCACACAAGAACCAACCATAAAGATGAATGTTGCAATTCAATATATTTCAAAGAAAACTTTGCAAAAATAATGAAGTTATCAAATGCTATGATAATGCAAAGTTAAAGAAGAATTAATACAAGCCAAAGCTCACTCAAAAGCAAGACAATTCAAAGATCAAATGAATCAATGTAATAGGTTGCATGAGGACATGCAACAACTTCAGTTGGGGGGTAAGTTGGGTCTCGGAATTTTCCTTAAAAAGACATCTACTTTCACCATCATGTCCATTATATCACCTCCATTTCACTACCATGTCACTACATTCATCTCACTTTCATCATCATTTGGGTTACCCTTGTGTTTTCCGAACATTATTAATTTCTAGTGTTTTTAAGTGAATTTGTGATCAAAAGTGAGGAAATAATATGCATATGCTTATACCTTAAAAGTGAAAAGAGTTTTGTGACATGTGTAGGTTCATTGGAAGCTTCCAAGACACTCTTATGTGGCTCCCAAAGATAAAATTCGAAATTATCTTCATGATATGAAGGATATTTGAAGGAGGGATATGTGGCCTATGGTTAGCAAATTGATTGAGAATATTATGGATCAAAGAAGAGGAAGAAGGATACTCATTAATGAGGAGGTTGCTTAGGAATTTGTATAAATAGGAGATCTCTCTCCTTTATTTGAAGGAAACTCTTGTTCATATAACTTTTCATCTTATTATTTTGTACTTTGTAATTTTGGAGAATTTGAATAAAGCTTTGAGGTTCCGAGCATGGAGGGAGATATGAAGTAGGCGATATCATGGAGCATATTAGAATGTAAGATAGAGTAGGTTTTATTTTGTAATTTTGTTTTGATATTAGTTTTTATTTCACTCAAGTATGTCATTTCATTTTAATTGTTATGTTGTTTTCATTTCATTGGAAGTTTGATAGTTTATATTTCCCATTCATGCAAGGGTGTTCTACCGACCGATTGTTGATTTACCTTTAATGTAAAAGTGTTCATTTTTTGAATTCATAGACTATGCTAGATTAGACTTGATTTATGCATGTGTGAATTCATGAAGAATGCTAGATTAGATTTGATTTATGCATGTGTGTTAGATTAATTATTTACATTTACAATTGATTGTTGAACCTTATGCTCTCCTAAATCATCTCATGAATGTGACTCTGTCATCTTCCAAATGGATATATTTATGCATTCGATTATACAACCATAACTTTCTGATTTATGCATGTCTGTTAGATTAGTTTTCAATTTTGCAAGCATAGATTAGACTTGCAATTACGCAAGTAGAATATATTGGGATAAATTTGATTTATGCAGATTTGATTAGATTAGTTTTGAATTTTTCAAGTATATTACAATTCAATTATGCAAGTAGATTAAATTTTAATTCCTGAATGTAGAATAGATTTTTAAGTTAATATAGGAATGATGTGATTAGGTTAGTTTTTAGATTTCATAAACTGATCCCTAGCATATATTGTGCATGTATGTCTCACAAGTCTTACGGATCCCAGATTGATAATTTATGTTAGTAATCTAATACAAATTATTTTACTCAACACATATTTAAAATGATCAGAGGAAGAGAGAAAGTAGATCAAAGACTAAATGGGGAAAGGGAGCACTGAAAGGAGAAAAGTAACGGAGAACATGTGAAAATATGTAAGGTGATGTATGAGTTATAATTAATTTGTAATATGTGTTGATCCAAAAAAAATGTATAAAATAAATAATAGAATAAAATTCATTTTTTAATAAAAACACTCACTACTATTAAATATAAAATAATAGACTAGGAAAACCATTCCATGTATACAACTATAATTACAAAATAGGAGAATTTAGAATTGTGTGTCCATGTCTATGGCATCAAGAAATGACAGGGGTGAGCTTGGGTGTTGTAATTATGAGAGCGACAAAGCATGTAAGTGTGCCTCTTCTTTCTTTGGTAATGAGGCATGGGAACTAAGGCTTTGTTTTTTCATAGTCAAAGGAGAATGATGGTGCTATTTGAATTCCTTGTAGATTAGTAGTACATGACATTGCTATGAAGGTAAAGCCTCAAGGTTTAGTATTACCAATATAAATGATAGACCTTGTTATGGTCATTCCTTGAGATTTATGTATAGTTAATGCCCAATTCATCTGAAAGGGGATTTGTTTCTTATTATTCTATTGTACGGGTGGAATTAATACATTCTTTGGTTGGGTTTAGTCCCATGGGGGACTAATTTATTTATCTAATGCCAAAGCAACATATCCTAGTAAACTTGGAAGAATATGTCGTAGTGCATATACAATTTTCATGACTGCTCGGAGAGCACCATTGACTAATATTTCGTGTACCCATAAATTGAAATATGACATAACCCGTTGACCTACAAAGAGCAGTATTTGTTTTTTTAGTTGGGCATCATCCTGTTGGTGTGCTTTTGAGCCATTTGTTAATTTTGCAATACTTCGTGCAATTGGTATATGAAAGAATTCGAGCATGGAATTTTTATGGTTATCAACAAGAAATTTTTTTCCAAAGAGGTAGAATGAAGTGTCAAATATTTGGCACTCTTCGATGAAAAAAATGTTTGTCTTAGAATGAAGGATGTTCCAATCATATATTGTTGGTGTAACATTTTGAATGTTTTTCAATAGTTGATGGAAGCATGCCTTAGTGTTTAGAATTCCTTCTTGTTGAAACATCGTTTTCAAATTGATTAGGGTGGTAAAGGCTATCAATAAATTCCTCCTTCAAGTTACACTTGCATAAAGAGGTTTGTCCATTATCAGTGGAAGGTGTCCCAACTCCCCTATAAGAATTATTTACCGTTGACTGAATGAGCGATGATTTCTTTCTGGAAATTCCTCAAGAAAAGGGCTCAATTTTCACAAACAATTTCGATCCTCTAAAACTCAACTAATCAATTAGAATATACTAGATATGTTTCATATCTTCTTGGAGCACTGTAAGGGATTGACCATTTAAAGCCTTTCATGTCTTTGATAGGAATCCTAATCCCTGAATTTATAGTGGTTGCATGTATGTTAAGTGTTGCAATACTAGTAAGGGAAACAACATGTATTGGGATATGAAAAATGGTTGCTTGAGAATATAACGATTCTTTGATGCAACTTATCAGGTATTTTTTTCTAGTGTTTGCATTGCGGTCTTAGATGATCATCTTTAATGGATTTTTTGGTTCTCTTACTTGTGAGTGTTATACGATTATGTCCAATTCATGTTTTTGATTTGTTGATAATGTATTTGTTGAAGGACATAGGAGATTGAGTTCTTGTATGGCTTCTCCATTCCTTTGATTGTAATTGATGAAGTTTGGTGCAACTTCTAATACATCTTTTGATACTTGTAGTCGATCCCTTGGGCGGGAAGTGTTGAGTCCTCAGAGGCCCAACATGTCTAGAGAAGTGAATTGGACATTACCTATAAGGTCCAATCTTGATAATTTTTTTGATTTATTCATCTACATGTATAATTGTATCTTAATATGGGTAGGCTCATCATTAGATTATTCATCATTAGTAGTGGTAACAGGGATGCGATTAACATGCCATGCATGGTAGTCATTTCTTATGCTCTCCCAAATAGCTAAAATGCCTTTTTTTGAAAGACCTATGTCTTTAGAGAAAGAGAAGAAGGGTTTATATAATAGTACACCACTCCAAAAAAACTCAACAAAGACATTTGAATCTTTGTTTGGTGTTGTAGTAAACAATTTCCATACATGGACAATTGTGGGGATGTCGTTTTTTCCACTTTTCATATTTTTGTGCCTAGTTATATGTCCAATATGTTGCGAGGTCAAGAGAATACATAAGATCCAAGAAAATAAAACGAGTCAAATATGCATAGATGAAAGTAGATACAGAATTAGTTAGACAATTAATGAGAGACTTGGTGAAATATTAGGTTGCCAATATTTAGTTTGGTGAAGGCGCGACTACATTTGACAAGGGGAAACTTTTGAAGCATATGGAAAGTTTCCTAGGCACTTATATCATGATCTAAAATAGATTCTAAGTGAAAAAATCGATATTCATTTGAGGCAAGGTCATTTGGATGTGATGTTGTTACATTTCCAGTTAACATATAGTGATATGTCTCAAATCTGCGCTCTGCTTTGGAAGAATTTGGAAATGTATTTCAAAATTGCATGATGAGATAATATAGGTTGGAAATATACATTTGCTCACCATTTTTGGAGTATGTTAGGATTATGGATGTTCAAGAACTCATTATTGCGTGTTGGACGATATGTCTTTTGGGTCATTTCATCAATGTAGAGTGATGATGCCATTTTCACCTTCCAAGGGATCTTATACCTAAATTCCAAGGTAGCCCCTTTTTTCATAGACATGTTTTCTAAGTGTGCTTTATATGTCTTTGAACATGATTTAATAGGTGATCATAGTCTTCAAGTGGGTTGGATGAAAATACCTCTTTTGTATCTAGCAAGCAAGGGTCATCCTCAATGGATTGATGCATAGCCACGTGTGTGTTTTTGGTAGTAACCTTAAAATTAGTTTTTTTTTATTATTATATTAAAATTCTTAATTTTAAATATTTTAATGGAAATGATATAATAGAGATATAATAAATAAATAAATAAAATCTAAATTTTTTACTTGTTATTATATGGACTTTACATTTATTAAATAGAAATAGGAATTATATATAGAGATTTTTTGATATTAGAGTAATATAATTTTGTGCTAAGTATATCTTTTATTCCAATTATAAGTAGCACTAGATAAATGAGAAAATTTTAAATATAAGTAAAGTTTCTAGTGATATTACTTCTTATCTAGAGTTACATAATTTAATATACATATAACCACTACACATGTAGGGTTTAAGATTCTGAGCAAGGAGAGGGCCTTACACTTTCCCAAGAATAAACGATACATATTTACTACAAATTTCTGAGAAACAATAATACATATTTACTACATTCTAATTTATGAGACGAGCTTTATAAAATACAAAGCTTTTGTGAAATTTGAGAATCATGAAGTATTTTTGAAGAGAAACCATTTCTCATTCATCATCCATCCAAATCCAAACCTTCATAAACATATATATTCAGTTAAAAAAAAATATATTGTGATTTCTTGGACGTTTCTAGCTTGCATACATACATACTACATGGTGAGAGTGAAAAGGTATTGAAGACGTCATGCATATAGATATATATATCAACTGCTTCAGGATATGGATTTTGTTTACCCATTATATTTATTTATGCATATATATATATATATATATATATATATATATATATATATATATATAAACAAATATATGGAATTATAGATTCATCATGCTTCTGCGTGACTACATTGCACATCATCTAGTGATGCTCAATCCAATTGTGGCACGAGTGAGTTTGTTCTAAGTGTAGGTTACGAAGATTTGCAACCTCGAAGGCAAGTCACCAGAGAGATTATTCTACGAGAGATCAAGGAGCTCTAGAAACTTGCACTACCCAATTTGTGGTGTTATTCTTCCGTGAAATATTTTCATGCTTAAGTTGAGCTATTTGAGGTTATTAAGTGTGTCGATTATGAAAGGAATTGAGCCAAATAGCTTGTTATCATAGAGATACAAATATTTGAGGCTTTGGTTCATATATTCGTTGCAATTTCATAGGAAAGTTGTTGTGTAATCTATTTCCGTTCAGAACGAGAACTTGAAAATCAAGGAGGAATGGCATCAAATTTTGAATCAGGGCAAAGATATTGTCAATTTCTTGGGGCATGGGGCCATTAATGGAATTTTTCTTTATATTAAGGAATGATAAACTCTGGGAAAGTTGGCCAATAACGAGAGGCAGAGTACTTGTAAGGTGGTTTCCAGACAAATCCAATGCCTTTAATTTGGTGCAATTGGAAAGGACTCCAAATATAGAAATTTTCCTATTGACGAAGCCATTAGAGGACATTACAAGGATCCTAAGCTAAACCAACTTGTAAGAAGGCTTGAATGTTAGAAACCTGATGTTAGACACCTAATCCTCGAGATTATACTTTGGGTTATTGAGTGTTATGGTGATTAGTTATTAGAGTCGAAGAAAACCTAGAAATTGAATCAACGTTTTTCATATTGTATTAATATCTACACATTGTACATCATTATTTGGGTGATATCTTAATAAATTTTAGTTCATTTTCCAATTCGTGATTCCTACAGTGGTATCAGAGCATTGGTTTGAGGAGTATTAGAGCAAGATTTATCTACTCTGTTGAAATATAATGAGCCACTTGTTTTGTGGCCATGGATGTCTATGCCCCTAAGGGTGAATGGTGCTAGTTTGAATTTTGAAGGAGGAGCTGCAACTATTGAGGGTCGAGATACTCAGATCGAACTTCCAATTGGAGTACGTCGCCTCCTGAAGGACCACCGTGGCTATCCCAAGGCCATGATCGGTGAGAGTCACTACTTTAGATGCGATGTCTACCTCTTCTACCATGAGTGGGTAAAGAGGCACACAAATCAAAGGATTCCATAGAGCGATATATGCTCCTTGTAGCCACTGTGAAGGAGGGAGAATTGATCCAATGTCGATCTCCATATTTTCAATCTTAGATCTCAAACAAGAAATTAAGTGGTGTGTCGAATGCATTAAGTTCATATTTATTTATTTTTTAAGTTTTCTATCACGTTGAGCCTCTGATAGTACAAATCAATGGAGAATAATTAGAAATAATGACAAGATATGAAGAAAGTTTTCAGAGGTGTTCTGGCATTTTGGAAGTCTTGTTTATATATGTAGGCACTTCATGGTCTACTCAATTATTATTAAGGTGAAATTCTTGCATTCTTTTCTAGGAGATATTCAGTCAATTTAATATGAATGATATTGAAAAGGAGCTAAATGCTTGGGGATACATTGATTAAGAAACTAATTTGTATGAGACTGCATGGATGGGTTTTCTTTCTCACTATTGTGCGTGTTGTATTAAGACTGATGATGAATGTTTTGTGGCTATGATGAATGTTTTTCTACGTGTTATTTATATCGCTTATCACCCTACACGTCGTCTGGCTAATTACCCTTCAATGACTCATCAATATATTTCAATTTCATGATGCATTATTTGCACTATAATCAATAATTCCATGAGTAATGATATTGTGACGTTGTTGTTTTTAGTTCATATTGGTTTGATATTTTGTATGGAGTCGTTTGTATCTATAAGGAAATAGGAAGACTTCAAACCCCTGTGAATTATTATGACTGAAGTGGCAACAAATATTCAAGATTCCAATTTGAATTACAAGTGTACGAACTCCATCATGCTAGGAAGAAGGCCACAAATTCCAGAGAAATTCAAAATTAATCCTGGTGAGAAATTGAAATTTTACTTGCACCCAAACACTTATTTACCTTGATGTTAAGTTGCAAGTGATTAAGAATTGAAATTGCATTTTATTTATTAAATGGTGAGAAACGATATTTATGAAGGATGTAATTGGTGAAATATATTACCCTTCATATATATTGTTGAATACACAGTCCAACCATAGTAAGTAGATGTGGCGTGTTTCACTAAAAGTAGGAAAATTTTAAAGTTTGCAGGATTGTTGACTTTCCCTGCCATCAAGGGGGCTTTAATATTTAAATAAAGAATGGTCAATATGTTTTGTGAGCCTAAAGTTTATTGGTTTCTCAAAAGAAATGGTTTGACTATTAATGGCCAAAGAATTAGAGTATGCATGATGAAATTGAACTTGTAAAGGTGTTGTGGTTAGAAACGTTTGTATAATTATATTTAGTATATAAAAGGTCACAATTTCAAGTCCTTGTGCTTGATAATTTGTTTATTTTTACAAGTGGAAGGTAATTTTGGAGATTTTGATACTCACTGCACTTGTTTGGCAGCAAGAAGATAACATCATATAGTTTGTTGGTCGACAATATCAAGAATATCAATAATTTGCAATAATTTTTACTTGTTGAATTACATTGTAAAATGGGTGCATTTTTGGTTGAAGTCGACACCCTTAGTTTGACCAAGCTTGATAAAGTATTAAAGTTGTTAAATACTCTCATACAATCTAATCTACATGATGTCTAAAAGGCATATTAATTTCTCCAAATAAAGTCGCAGTTACAAACTTGATGAACTACGAGAACTAAAGATGAATTGTAAATATGAACTTGTTTTTATTCAGAACAACTAGTTTGAGCATGACCGAGAGATTGATAAATAGTGAGATATTGATTAGCAATTAAAAAATGATAATGGAGCAATTCAATACACCAACAAAGCAAGTGTATGTGAGGGTTATTTGCATATAGATATGAAACTTTCCATTACCAAAACCTTTATAAGACCTTGAGAAGGAATTGTTCATAACAAAAATAGAAGTGGTGTGGAAAATAATAAAGATGTTTCTTGCCATATCCCTATTTTTTCATAACCTTTACATTTTGCAGTGCTAGAATTTTGGATGATTTTTTCCCTCAAAAAATTGTTATATGCCAATATTTTCATAGAGTTTGACATGAGAAAGATCAATATTATGATCTTCATCCTTGTGAACATTGTGGAAAGAAGAATCATCATTTAAACAATTGTTTCAAGCATAATACTACTGTGAAAAATAGAAATAATTTTGGATGGATTGTTTCATGGGATTGTTTTAAAACAACCATGAAGGTTTACAAGTCATACCAAAGGATATGTTCGAGAGTATTGACTAGTTTTGCAGTGAAAATTACTTCATCTTCTCACCCTGTATCTGACAAGGGGGGAATTGATGGAATTGATGGTGTGTTATAGGTTCAAAAAAATTTCAAGCTAGCCTCAAATAAAGATAATGAGAGTTTACTTCTACAGCCTAGATTCTCAGTTCAAAAATCATATTAAGAGTTGTAGACAAATTTGTTTTTATTTATGCTTTATGAGAGTTATACTCTATGAGAATGATTGCATGTTTTTGGCATGCTCATATTTGTGAAGGAGCACTTCCACTAGCAGAAGATGCCAGAAAAGGAATTGTTTCAGGAATTTCTTTGATAGTTCCAAAGTCGATTTGTTTGATGAACTGTTGATAGTTTAGAGTTGGTGGCCATCCTTAAACCATCACTGGTTGACACTTTGAGTTATCCCACATTTTTTTATTATTTTCGATATTCTCTTAAAAACCATGGGAACATTGGTTGTGATGCATTTTTTCATGTTTAGCTCTCATTCTTGGACTTTGATACATCCCTTCAAACTAAGGGGGGAATGTTAGACACCTAATCCTTGAGATTATAGTTTGAGTTAATGTGTGTTATGGAAATGATTTATGAGAGTCCAAGAAAACCTAGAAACTGAATCAACAGTTTTCATATTATATTAATCTGTATACATTGTAGATCATTATTTCATAGATATCTTAATAAAGTTGAGTTCATTTTCCAATTCATGTCTCCTACAAAAACCACGTGTGGAAGCTTGAATGAGGGCATCATCCAACCATGCCATGCTTAAGGAGACGAGGGATTGCCACAACAAATGGACAACTCGGAGTGAAAGTTTGGTGAGATTGAAAGACACATGGTTAGTTGTGATTGGCCTTCAAGAGACGACGAAAATCGGTGGATATCCGTCCCCTAAAATAACAACGCCCCCTAAATAATTCCTTCAATATAATTACGAGTTTAAAATTATTATAAAAAATACATTAATGATAATAATTCCTTCAATGTAATTACGACTTTAAAATTATTATAAAAAATACATTAATAATCAAACATTCACTTTTGTTAAAAACCAAAAGGATTTACATATATCGAAACCAATATTTATTCCACTCTTATTATATAATTACAAATATTTAATCTATAAGGACACACTCTTCGAATATCTATTTTTCTTATCAACAAAATAACCCACTTTTCTTGAGCGCTGATAACCACTGTAAGTAGCCAAATAGCTCATAGGAAGATGAGGGATGAAGGTGGACATGAGAAAATGCTATAAGGACACACTCTTCGAATATATAATGCTCTTATCAACTCAACAACACACTTTTCTTGAGGGCTAATAACCACGGTAAGTAGCCAAATAGCTCATAGGAAGATGAGGGCTAAAGGTGGACACGAGAAAATTCTTAAGAATAAATATGAAAGTTAACCTATTTGGGATTCACCACAAACATCTTAGACAACGGATAAATAGATTCACTACCAAAATATTATAGACCCCATCTTGTAGATCCCTAAATAGATTGAGCAATAACCTAATCGAAAGTATCTACAAACATGATTGGGAGCCCATCCTCGGCTTCTTCGAAAGATCGATTTAAATCGAACCTCAAAGTTCATAGAGAAGATCCTTGGAATCTTGTAGGAGGATATGACAACCTCAAAGTTCATAGAGAAGATCCTTGGCTTCTTGCAGGAGGATATGACAAAGCTTGAATTAACTGGTTATTTGAATCAATTTTGGAGTTCATTTTAGAGCTTCTAACTTCGCCTTAGATGATCGATATTGAGAGATTTTTTGAATGACTAGCAAGGATTGAATTAGGTAGCCTAAGGATCAAATTATGTAGCCTCTAGAGTTTATTTGCTAGAACTTGTTTTTTATATAACTTTCATATGATTGGCTTTTTAATTTTTTTTTTATTTTGGACTGCATTAAATTTCTGTTGGAATATGTATTCAAGTGACTTGGATTTTAAGTATTCTCACTTAGAGACATTTAGCATGAGTGTAAGCCTGTTTTTACAAACCGCTGGAGGGTAGTACCATTTAAAATGGTTTTTATTAAATCACCCCAACAAACAAATATGAATTAACCGCTAGAGGGTAATTCCAATTAAAACTATCTTTATTAAATAACCCTAATGAACAAACCTAAATTAATGGATAACAACAATTGATGATTTATTTTACAAATTGAGTTATGATAAATTCTAAAATATCAAGCAACATTGTATATATTTTTTTCATCCTTGGGAAATGAACAAAATGTGGAGAAGATGGATATGCAATCTTATCCTTCTCCATTGAGAATATGAGTAGGAGAAGCATATTAATTTGGTTTGATATTCTTGAAAATTGAAAATTGAAAATTGAGTAAATATATTATTATTGTTTAATTTTAAGGTCAAGGTTAAGTCAGATATCAAATTGGAAATTGGTGTATGAGACTTTTGTTTGTGGGGCAAGGGACCTAAAGGCATACATACTCTATCTTTCTGGTTTTGAACCTGTAACATTTTAAAAAGAACCACATACTCTTAACCATTAAGCTCACTAAACATATACTCCACTTCCATGTAGAACATTAGCTTTTAGAATAATGTCCTCCAAAGTATAGCATGTTTTCATATTTTTATTTTTTAATCAGTTGCATGGACCATTTTGTTTTCCCTTATCTTGATTTGAATTTTAATGCAGGTGTTCTCGATAAATGAAGTGGATCGTTATCAGTTCTTTTCATTCGTTGTTCTCAATTCTTGAAGAAGATGGAAACACCACTTGAAACGATGTTCAGAATCGGAAATTTGGCATATTGTCAACAGGTTTTTTTTTCCCTGTAGTGTTGATGAAATTATAACTTAAAAAGGAATCATAAATTAGGTTATTTTGTTTCAACAAAGTACAAAGCTTTCTTTAGAATTTTTTTTGTCGGGACAAACTTACAAGCAGCTAGTTAAAGAATTGTATTTTTTTTATTTCAAATGAAATAGCAACCAACCTAGATCCATCTTAACTCTGGATCTATCAAGCACTGAGAGGGATCAAATCTCTCGAGGTGCAAACCTATTTTTTGAGTGCAAAACTTGAGGAAATGTTTGCACCTTGAGAGATTTGATCCCTCTCGGCACTTGATAGATCCAAAGTTAAGATGGATCTAGGCTAGTTTTAGTCGTGTGCTGCCAAGGAAAATCTATCGAAGATATGATTAATTTTATCAATAATATGTAAATATATCAAATATTAATATAATAATTTTAAATATGCTAAATATTTCTGAGATTAACTTGGTCATTTTAATTTTAAATTTTCTTAGTTACCTCAGTTCGTTGAGATGATAAATATTGTTAATAACTATAATGATGAAAAATGATGAAATAATTTTTTTGAATGCAAAGTGACAATAATAGTGTTGAAAGATAGAAAACGTGAATAATAAGAATGTACTCATGTTACAAATAGTCTTCATTGTGATCAATCTCAAACTATTTTCTTCTACTATTTTTATTGCCACCCTTGTTAGTTTTGTTATCTTTTCATATCAATTATATGAAAAAGAAAATTTAAATCGTAAACCATTTAAATCTTTAGCTCGAGCTGTTGTAGTAAACATGATACCTTGTCTCTCTTGCTCTCCAATATTAATAGGTTAAATTACTATAACACAAAAATCAATGTACATTGTCAATAATTTTTGTGCTTACATTAAAATCAATGCATATTGTTAATCCAATCACTTTAAAATTAATATACCGTCATATATCCAATTACATCAAATCATAAATCAACATATACATTGAAATCAATGCATTTAATGCAAGCAATCAAATAAGATTAGAAAATAACTTCTACATTGAAATGAATGCACCTAATGCAAGAAATCAAATAAGAATAGAAACCAACATCTACACTGAAATCAATGCATTTACTCAAATCAATCAAATAGGATTAGAAATCGCCATCTACACTGAAATTAATGCATTTAATGCAAACGATCAAATAGGATTAGAAATAATCTACATTGAAATCAATGCATCTAGTGCAAGCAATCAAATATAATTATAAATCGACGTCTAAATTGAAATCAACACATCTAGTGCAAGAAATCAAATAGTATTAGAAATCACCACCTACACTGAAATCAATGCATCTAGTGCAAGTAATCAAATATCATTAGAAATGAATATCTACACTAAAATCGATGCATCTAGTGCAAATAATCAAATAGGATTATAAATCACCATCTCCACTTAAATCAATCCATCTAGCGCAAGAAATATTCTTCCCTCTCTCGACCCTCCATCCATATCTATATCCCCCTCCATCTCTTGTTTTTGTAGAAATTTGAATAATAGATAACTTGTTCACCGAGATTATCCTGATCACACACTATTTGAGCTTCATGCATAATACATAACCTCTTCTACTATTGATCATCAATTTGCGGAATTAAAAACAATCGCATGCGCACATTAAAACCATAAACAATCACACATATAAACACAGTATTTATGGGAAAGCTTAAAGTTGAAAACCCCCAAATATCTGTATATTATAATGATAGAGATCATGTAACAATCATAGTACAAACTCCTCACAAGCTCTCAGCACTATCTCGAATTGTTACACACTACACAAGCTCAGATCATACAAAACACTTGCTCCAATCTGCTCCACCTGTTAGCTTGCCTCTACTGCGCAATCCAATATGGATAAGCATGAGATCAAGGTTAAAATCCCACCAGTATGTACTGCGCAATCCTCATTGGCTTCTCCATCAATGTGTGTGCAAATCTCATGCACCAGTATAGTCACAATTGATAGTCACACTGCTCTTTCACCTAACCTCTCCACTGGTCTCCACTGAAACTGTCCATGCACTGCAGTTAACTGATGTATTCTTTAGTTGATTTATGAGTTAATAATTAGTGAATTAATTAATAATTAATTCACACCACTCTCACTAATTGTATCAATCAGTTAGACGAGATACAACTAGCTCAACTAAGTTAAACTGAACACAACTCCATTAACTGTCTCATCAACTCCACCAAACTCTGTCACATGAGTTCTAACTGAAGTCAACCATGCAATAGCTCCACTAAACCCTAGGAATAGCGTAATTCCTTCTGTCAGCTGCATGTTCCACATCCGTGACTCGAACTGAAGTGCTCCAAGAGGATAAGATAATGTTTAGAGTCCAAATATTATTAAGAGCTAATAATATTCGACATATCTATTTTTAGACTGGCAATCTAAAAATAGATTCCGCCCAATATGTCTAAAAATAGAAGTCCATCTATTTTTTCCGACTTGACCAACCATTCACAAATAGCATCCTGCAACTCATAGAACATGATCCATATGTCTAAAAATAGACATAGTCTAAAAATAGACTTTGCGCCAAAAATAGCCTGCGGGCCCACTTAGTGAAGGTGACTTCTTTTCACTAAGCTCCATCATCTTGTTGCATTTTCAACACTCCCTCTCAACAAGATATGGATTATCTGCAACCCCTATCCTGCCTCTGTGGTATTCGAATTTTCTCCCGGTGAGCGCCTTCGTCAAGATATCAGCATCCTGATCCTCCGTGGGAATGTATGAAAGTAACATGATTCTTTCGCCGACACCTCCGATATGATGATACTCGATGTCAATGTGTTTAGATCTATCATGAAATACCGGATTAACCGAGTTTGATGCAACTCGATTATCACAATAAATCACGTAGGCTTCTAAGTGTGAACCGACCTCCCCACTCAGATCTTCTCATTCTTATAGCCTCGCATGCCTGCACCTTTTTATACTGCCTCTATTGGAATTCAAAAGCCATGGACTGCCATTGCATTTCGCCAAGAACCGTTGTCGACTCCGATACCGAAAAATCCCTCCTGCTAGATGTGTTTCTTCGTCCACATAGCCTCGCCCACTCCGTATCCGTGAAGCCACATAAATTCTATAAATTTTCACCATCCGATCAGTTCTGCACTCCACAATCCATATCTCGATGTGCCACTAAGATAACGCAATACATGCTTTCCTGCCTTCCAAAAGAGCTTGGTAGGCTTAACCATAGCTTGTGAAAGCTGGTTAACTACATAGCATATATCGGGTCGTGTATTGACCAGATACATAAGCGACCCCACCAACTGTCGATAAACAGTGGCATCCACTACCTCCGCTGAAGTAGCATCCTCCTTCCTCCAACCACCAGGAAGAGGAGTATCAATAGGCTTGCAACCATGCATGTTGAACTTCTCCAGTATCTCCCGGGCATACTTACCCTAAGAAACAAACAGTCCACCACTGCGCTGCCAAATTTCCAATCCCAGAAAATAATGAAGGAGGCCCAAGTCCTTCATCTCAAACTCTTTTGCAAGATCCTCCTTGCATGAGAGTATCAACAGCTCATCACCTGTCAAAATCAAATCATCTACATAAAGTACAATGATCAATAACTTACCCTCCACCACAATCTGGTATAGGTTAGGATCCGCCTCACTCTTGGAGAATCCAAGTCCGGTGAAATAACTGTTTATCCGTGTGTACCAAGCACGAGGTGCTTGTTTCAACCCATACAACACTCCCTTGAGCCTGCACACATGCGACTCGCTGTTGAAGATCTCGAAACCTTCGGGATGCTCTATGTACACCTCCTCCTCAATCACTTTGTTGAGGAACACAGTCTTCACATCCATCTGATGAATGTGCCACCCCATCTGCGCTGAGAGAGCTAGGATCGTCCGTATGGAAGAATACCTTGTGACAGGTGCAAAGGTCTCCTCATAATCGATCCCCTCTATCTGTGAAAAGCCTCGGGCAACAAATCTTGCATTGTACTTCTCCACACTCCCGTCAGCTGCCTGCTTCACTTTGTAGATCCATCTCGAACCCACCACTGATTTCCCCTTCGGCCTTGGGACAATCTCCCATGCACTATTTCTGACAATCGAATCATACTCTTCCACCATGGCATCTACCCATGCGGGGTCCTCCACAGCTTCCTCGAAAGAGGATGGCTCTGTCACGATACACTTGCTCATAAGAGCCATGTATCCAGTATACCGGTCAGGTGACTGTCTCTATCTGCGTTATGATGTAGGTGCTCCTACAACCTTCTCTGCATCTTGAGCCAGTCGCTTAGCTTCTGTAGTGCGCTTCCGCCCTCTGATGGTTGGCGCTGCATGAGTGGTCTCTTCCACTCCATCAACCTCCTCTTGTGGCTGATCCACATCCTGAGGCTCATCCTTAGGAACTAATAGCTCCTCATCTGCATGCAAGTGTGGCTCCCTCTCAAGCGAACACTTCATGGCTTTCTCCTCCTGAAATTTGATATCCCGTCGCACAACAGTCTTGCGACTGTATGGAAAATACACACGATAGTTGTGGGGCGTATCAGTGTACCCCACAAATATCCCAACCTCTGCAGTCGGCTCCAGCTTCTTCCTGGCATCCTTCGTCACATGAATGTAAACAGGTTAACCAAAAATCCTCAAATGGGAAATATCGGGCCTCTTACTAGAAAACGCCTCCTCGGGTGTACTCATGCCAAGTATCCTGTGAGGACAACGGTTCTGCACATATACTGCAGTATTGCATGCCTCAGCCCACAAGTGTATGGGAAGGCCCTGATCATGTAACATCGCTCGTGGAACACCCACAATCGTTCTGTTCTTCTGCTCAGCAACCCCATTCTGTTGTGGGTTATGAGGTGCTATGAGCTCTCTTCGAATTCCTTCTGCGCTGCAAAAGTCCTTGAATTTTCCAGAGATGAATTCACCACCATTGTCGCTCCTAAGAGCCTTCACCTGCTTCCCCGATTCTTTCTCAACCAGTGCCTTGAACTCACAGAACTTTGAGTATGTCTCGCTCTTCTTCTGCATGAAGAAGATCTAGCACTTCCGAGAAAAATCATCAACAAAGATCACATAGTACTTGTGCTTTGTTGTCGAAGCTACTGAGAAAGGTCCACAGATGTCTGTGTGAATTCTCTCAAGGATCGTCGTGGCGCGACTATCCTTCTCGTGAAAGGTGGCTTTCACAAATTTTCCCAAGGTACACCCCTTGCACTGATCTGACCGCGCAAGAGTGCCTTTAGGAAGCCCAGTAGAAATCTGCTGCAGTATCTTCAAAGCTCCATGGTGAAGGTGGCCCAATCTCCGGTGCCACAACTTGCCATCATCCCGGCTCACCACTCCTTCTGCCTTGCCTGCCATTGCTGCGCAACCATCTACCTGCAATTGATAAAGGTTCTTAACTCGAACCCCTATCCTCCAGGTCTCACCAGTTGCCTTACTACGCAGGAAAGCCTTTCCCTCGCTAAAGACAACATCATATCCCTTGTCTTCTAACATCGCCACAGAGATAAGATTCTTCTTCAATCCTGGAACATGCATCACTTCCTTCAATACTAAGGGTTTACCAGACTCCCTCTCAAAGGAAATGGTACCGATACCGGTCGCACTGTATCTACCATCATCGCCCATCTCGATGTGCACTCCAAGATCTTTCTCATCCAGATCAGTAAACAAATCTCGATCTCCTGTCATGTGAAAAGACGCACCACTGTCCAGAAACCACACTGATCTCGCCACACTTGAGACCAAGCATGCGATCAGCGAAAAATCCAGCTCAAACTGCGAGGCTAAGGCCTCTCCAGCTGCAGATCCAACAACCTGCTTATTTTTCTTCTTCTGCAGACAATTTGTGGCATAGTGTCCGTGTTGGTGACAGTGAAAGCACTTCACCTTGGACATGTCCTGCTTCTTGCCTTTCGCACCGGAATGAGAAGCTTTCTTGCTCTTCCCCTTCTTTGCTTTGGTAGCCAAAGTGCAATTCTCTTCATCAGAGTTCTTTGATGAAGATCCATCCCTGGTACTTCGCCTTATCTCCTCTTGCACAAGATCCGACCAAAGTCGCTCCCATCCTGGCAATTTCTCCCGACCATTGACAGAGTCCTGATAGGAATGCCAACTCTTCGGAAGCCCAAGGAGAGCCAATCTCACCAAGTCCTCATCATCAACAGTCACCCCCACACTTCCCAGCTCATCCCTGCATTGGATGAACTTCGTGAGGTACTTGGGCATACTGTCACCTTTCTCCATCTTTATGTTTCTGAGTTTATCCTTGAGCGCCAACTTCCTCTGGTCGCTCTTGCTTTGGAATAAATCTGTCAAGGCTTTCCACATCAAGAATGGAGAAGCCTTACCATGCAGGTTGGGCACTATGTGATCCTTCACGCCCTCCAACAGAATCCTTCGACACTTTTCTGTCTTCTTTTGCCAAGCCTCAATTATGACAACATCGCTAGAAGTAGGCTTTGGGACTTCAGCATCTATGAACTCCTTCAACCCATTGTCATCCAGCACCACCTCCATCCTGTCCTTCCATGCAATATAATTCGAGCTGCCCTCAAGGGCATACTCCAATCGCAATCCATTGAAATACATCTCAACTTCGACACCAAGAAAACACTGCTGCAAATTCGAATTCCACCAGCACAAAACTCAACCGCTTCAATGTTCTGCAATTGCTCCAATGATCAATATCGCTTTGATACCATGTAGAAATTTGAATAATAGATAACTTATTCACCGAGATTATCCTGATCACACACTATTTGAGCTTCATGCATAATACATAACCTCTTCTACTATTGATCATCAATTTGCAGAATTAAAAACAATCGCATGTGCACATTAAAACCATAAAAAATCACACATATAAACATAGTATTTATGGGAAAGCTTAAAGCTGAAAAACCCCAACTATCTATATATTATAATGATAGAGATCATGTAGCAGTCATAGTACAAACTTCTCACAAGCTCTCAGCACTATCTCGAATTGTTACACACTACACAAGCTCAGATCATACAAAACACTTGCTCCAATCTGCTCCACCTGTTAGCCCACCTCTACTGCACAATCAAATATGGATAAGCATGAGATCAAGGTTCAAATCCCACCAATATGTACTGTGCAATCCTCATTGGCTTCTCCATCAATGTGTGTGCAAATCTCATGCACCAGTATAGTCACAATTGATAGTCACACTGCTCTTTCACCTAACCTCTCCACTGGTCTCCACTGAAACTGTCCATGCACTGCAGTTAAATGATGTATTCTTTAGTTGATTTATGAGTTAATAATTAGTGAATTAATTAATAATTAATTCACACCACTCTCACTAATTGTATCAATCAGTTAGACTAGATACAACTAGCTCAACTAAGTTAAACTGAACACAACTCCATTAACTGCCTCATCAACTCCACCAAACTCTGTCACATGAGTTCTAACTGAAGTCAACCATGCAATAGCTCCACTAAACCCTAGGAATAGCGTAATTCCTTCTGTCAGCTGCATGTGCCACATCCGTGACTCGAACTGAAGTGCTCCAAGAGAATAAGATAATGTTTAGAGTCCAAATATTATTAAGAGCTAATAATATTCGACATATCTATTTTTAGACCGGCAATCTAAAAATAGATTCCGCCCAATATGTCTAAAAATAGAAGTCCATCTATTTTTCCAACTTGACCAACCATCCACAAATAGCATCCTGCAACTCATAGAATCATGATCGACATGTCTAAAAATAGACATAGTCTAAAAATAGACTTTGCGCCAAAAATAGCCTACGGGCCCACTTAGTGAAGGCGACTTCTTTCCACTAAGCTCTTCATCTTGTTGCAATCTCAACAGTTTTTTGTCTCTCTATCTCACCCCCCTAAGCACACACCCTCTCTCACTCCATATATATCATTCTCTTTGTTAATCACCCCCTCCCCCCATCTCTCTCTTCTTCCCTCTCTTCACCTTTCATCTATATCTCTATCTTCCCCTTCTCTCCCTTTCCCCCGCTAATATCTCTCTTTCCTCCTTTTGTCCTCTCTCCCTCTCTCTCCATCTTCCTTATCACTCACTCTCTCTCTAGAAACCAAAATATACACTCAAATTAATGCATTTACTCAAAGAAATCAAATAGGATTAGAAATCGCCATCTACACTGAAATAAATGCATTTAGTGCAAGCAATCAAATAGGATTAGAAATCATCTACATTGAAATCAATTCATCTAGTGCAAGTAATAAAATATAATTATAAATTGACATCTAAATTGAAATCAACACATTCAGTGCAAGCAATCAAATTGTATTAGAAATCACCACCTACACTGAAATCAATGCATCTAGTGCAAGTAATCAAATATCATTAGAAATAAATGTCTACACTAAAATTGATGCATCTAATGCAAATAATCAAATAGGATTAGAAATCACCATCTCCACTTATATCAATCCATCTAGTGCGAGAAATATTCCTCCCTCTCTCCACCCTCCATCCATATCTATATCCGCCTCCATCTATTATTTTTTGTCTCTCTATCTCACCCCCCCTAAACACACACGCTCTTGCACTCCATATATATCAATCTCTTTGTCAATCACCCCCTCTCCCCATATCTCTCTTCTTCCCTCTCTTCACCTTCCATCTATATCTCCATCTTCCCCTTCTCTCCCTCTCCCCCGCTAATATCTCTCTTTCCTCCTTTTTTCCTCTCTCCCTCTCTCTCCATCTTCCTTATCACTCACTCTCTCTCTGATCCAGATTTATGTAGGAACGCAACAGAATAAACATATAACCATAAATACAGAGATGCAGCGGAATTAACACTTCATTTCATTAATATCAAAGAACTGAAATTTGCTTACAGACAGAATGGAAATAAAACTAGCTAGGGCATTGGTAGCTATCTTTGAGAAGAGATGTGGCGGCTACAGGCCTCTGAACTGAGTTACAATGAGGCTCGAGGGCCTATTTATTATTGAGAAACAATGGAGAACCCTCAACATCCCAAAAACCTAACCCTAGGAGATGAAGCGCCAAACTATGGGCCCCGTTTGGGTAAATTGGTGTTTCAACTTCCCAGGGACGTAACTTTGGCATACTATCTCCGTTTGACGCACATGATACATCATTAGAAAGCTCTATCCGAGGACTACAACTATCAAGACGAATTGGATGATCCAATTCATTGGTAAAACGATACCCAAAAACGTCGTTTAGGGCCTCAAAACAGCTTCGGAAGTTCAGGACCCGAAAAACTGCTAAAAATAGTAAGTTATGCCGAAATGGAAAAACTGAAAGAGACAATGGTGGGGGCCCAAGTGGAATAGGCGGGTGGCCACCAATATCCACCTGGATCATTCCTCCCCCCTTAGGAAGCAATGGTCCCCATTGCGTTAAGTTCCTCCATGAGATGAGGAAATTTCTGCTGAACTTGGTCCCCGGTGAACCACTTTCCTTGGTGCAGGAGTTGGCCAGCTTTGACAACCCGATACAGTTGGATCTGCTGTTGACGAGTGTTCTTGATTTGCATGTCCATGATACAACCTGTGGTGGCCTGTTCCATGCAGTCTGGGTTTAACTCTGTTGGTGTGAGTTGTTCTGCAATGTCCGAGGTGTCCAGTAGAGGTGGGAAGTAAGGACGAAGGCGATCCACATTGAAGACTGGGTGCAGACCAAGGAATGGTGGAATACTGAGCTCAAAAGCATTGTTCCCTACAGCCTTGGTGATGGTGTACGGCCCGTATCGGAGCGGGCGAAGCTTGCGGTGAGGTCCAGTGAGGCGCTCCTTCTGCAAATGTAGCCATACTTTGTCGCCCACCGGGAAGTGGTGTGGCACCCGGTGTTGATCATGGCGCTGCTTGTACTTCGCATTGGCTCTGTCCAATATATCATGAACCTGTTGGCGGATGTGTTGAATGCGCTCGATGAAGTTACTTGCTTTGTCAACTTCAGACTGGACATGAGCTGAATCGGCCTGAGCAGCTGCAAACGGCATGGCTATGTCAATGGGACATAGTGGTTGGAATCCCAAGCCCACCCGAAAGGGGCTATGGCCAATTGAACTGTGGAGAGCCCGGTTATAACTGTGTTGTACATAGGGGAGGCTCTCGTCCCATGTGCGTGGATGCTTTGAGTTGTACATGCGCAGAATGTGTACAATCATTCTGTTGACGACCTCTGTCTGGCCATCTGCTTGGGGATGGAAAGCTGTGGACTTGGTGAGCTTTGTGTCCAACATTGACCAGAGGCTGGACCAAAATGTGCTGAGGAACCTGCTATCTCGATCTGATATGATAGACTGTGGGATCCCAAAGTGTACCCATACTCATTCAAAGAAGAGTTTAGCAGTAGCTTCTGCTGTGATATTCTTCTTACAGGCCGCCATAATGGCCATCTTCGAGAATATGTCAACGACCACGAAAACACAGTCATTGCCATTCTTAGTAGAGGGCAGGCCTGACATGTAATCCATGGAGATGGATTCCCACGGTCGACTAGGGGTAGGTAGTGGAGTATATAGGCCTTGCTTCTTGATGGTCGGTTTGGCAATGGCACAAGAAGTGCAGGATCTGATGTGCTTCTCGACATCCTTTCGAAGGTTCGGCCAATAGAAATACTTCTGCAGGATTGCTACTGTTTTCTCGACCCCGAAATGCCCAGCGACTCGACTGTAGTGTGCTTCCCATATCATCTTGGCACGCTCGCTTCAAGGAACACAAAGGTGTCCCATGTGACATAAAAGTGCATCTTGGAGGTGAAAATTTGGAACTTGCGTACCCCCCAAGAGTGCCTTGTAAGTTTGGCCGAATTCTGGGTCACTCTCATAGAGAAGCGGCCAATCAGAAGTCTCGTGCCCACAAGAGTTGAGCACCGTGGTGAGCGCCACGATCGGTGGTCGGCTGAGGCAGTCTGCAACATTATTGGTGCTACCCTTCTTGTACTTGATGTTCAAATGAAACTGTTGCAGATATGTGGACCACTTCTAATGGCGATCATTCTGCAACTTCCCTTGTGTCTGTATGAACTGCAGGGGCCGGTGGTCCGTGTGGATGATTGTTTCCTTCCCCAAAATGTAATGCTTCCATTGTCGACAGGCTTGCACAATGGAATACATTTCTTTGTCATAGGTGGGATACTTGCGAACTGTCTCAGACAATGTCTCACTGTGATATGCCACTGGATGTCCCTGTTGAGTAAGAACTGCCCCAATAGCATAGTCGGAGGCATCTGTCTCGATCTCAAATGGCTGTTGCAAGTCTGGTAAAGTGAGCACTGGGGCAGAACAGAGGCGGTTTTTCAGTTCTGTGAACGCCTTCTGTTGAGGTTCCGACCAAAAAAATTTTGCTCTCGCTCCTCCCTTGGTGACTTGACTCAGGGGCCAAGTGATATGAGAGAATCCCAACACGAACCTCCGATAGAAATTAGCAAGACCCAGAAAGCTGCGAAGCTCTGTTATAGTGGTTGGGGCTGGCCAATCCCGAATGACTTGGATCTTGGCTGGATCCACATGCACCCCCCTCTCATCAATAATGTATCCCAGATATTGAACCTGGGTCATGCCAAAAGTGCACTTCTCCAAATTGGCACACAACTTGTGTTGCCGCAGTGTTTGGAGGACTTGTCGGATGTGGTGAAGGTGCTCTTCCCAAGTCTGGCTGAAGATCAGAATGTCATCCAAGTACACCACTACAAATGAGTTGGTGAATGGCCGCAAGATGTCTTCCATCATCCTCATGAAGGTTGCGGGAGCATTCGTCAACCCGAAAGGCATGACCAGCCATTCAAAAAGGCCTTCCTTGGCTTTGAAGGCAGTCTTCCACACATCAGAGGGTTCAATTGGTACCTAGTGATACCTAGACTTCAAGTCGATCTTACTGAAATATTTTGCACCTTGGAGTTGGTCCAGAAGGTCATCAATCCGTGGGATTGGGTACCTATTCCGGACAGTGATCTTGTTCAGCGCCCGATAGTCAATACATAGTCTCCACGTCCCATCCTTCTTCTGTACCAACACGATCGGGCTCCCACAGGGCGATGAACTTGGTCTGATGTGACCTTTCTGCAACAGCTCCTGAATCTGCCTCTTGATTTCATCATTTTCCAGAACAGAGCGTCGATAGATCGGTCCATTGGGTAGTGGCGCACCTGGGGTCAGATCAATCGGGTGCTTGACCTGGCAGTGCAGAGGAACCCCTTTGGGTGAGGTGAAGATGTCCCCGTACTCCTCCACGACCTTATCCATTTGTTGTTGTCGTGCAGAGGGGCCCTGTCTGGAGGTCGTGGCCACAGTCTTCTTCTTGCCCTGGGGGCGGATCATCAGAAAAACAAATTTCCTGGTTTGGGAAATGAGCTTACTACATTGTTTTGCAGTAACCAAAGAGATGGTCGTAGGAGGTGGTACCTCTGGTATCCTGTACAACTTATTTCCCAAAGTAATAATAACAACACGAGGTCGAGACTCATACACAGCATGACGCTTCCACAAGTATGGTTGTCCTAATAATACATTAGAAACATCAATAGGAGCAACGTCACATAATACCTCATCCGTGAAGGGCTTGATGCTATAGGGAAGGCGACACTGCTGGCTGACGCGGAGATCTCGTCCTTGGTGAAGCTACCCGATGGTGTATGGATGTGGGTGAGCTGTGGTCGGCAAGCCCAACCGCTTCACGGTGTCTGCTAAAATGAGGTTATTTTGGCTCCCATTGTCGACAATGAACTGTACAGGGGAGCCCTTTACCCACATCTGGGAGTGGAAGAGACGTTCCTCCTCCTCTAGATCTTCCGGTTCCTCCTTCTGGACCTTTGCAGTGGCAACATTGGCGTTGGGCTCCGCATCAATAATTTGTTTCCCTTTTTCATTCCCCTTTTCAGGTTCTGATTCGGAGTCGGAGCATGGATCTGACTCAGAAGCCCTCATCTCGGCCACTAGCGACTGCTTGGCCCGACACTCACTTGTGTTGTGAGTGGAGCTCTTATGGAACTCACACCACTTTCCCGTGTCCTTCTTTGGCTTTGCGGTGTTGTTCTTTTCTTGTGGCTTTGATGGGTTGTCTTTAGCCGCCATGCCTTGGCTCTATCCTTTGTTCTGCGGTTTGGAAGCACCTTTCCCTTGCTTTTGATTCGCAGATCCAAAGTCTCGCTTCTTCTATTTGAATTTCTGCTCAATCTTGGCAGCATACCGGTATGCCGTACCAAGCAAGGAGATGTCAAGGAACTCCATTTCCTCCTGAATGTATCTGTGTAGATAGTTGCGATACTTTAGCACCAAATGTTTCTCTGAATCTTTGATACCCAACTTTGTGCGCAGGGTATGGAACAGATTCGTCAGCTCATGCACATCTTGATCCCTTTGTTGTCGCAGCGTGGTCCATTGTATGTACTTGTCCTCATAGCTCCCCACGGGATAATACTGTTCCTTGACGGCGTCTCGGAAAGAATTCCAAGTTGGTACAACCGAGAACAGAGAGGGTTCTGTCTGGTCCTTGTTCTCACAGTAGGTTTCCCACCAGTCCTTAACATGGGGGGTAGCTTTGAGGAGTGCAAAAATAATCTTCTCCCGGTCTGAAAAGTCATGAACAGAGAAATATCCTTCTAATAGATTTAACCATCTATCTACGGCATCTGCGTCTATTTGACCCTCAAATATGGGAATGTCAAAATTTACTTGTACCTTAAAAGGAGTCGCGCCTCCAGAGTGGCTGCTGGATGCAGATGCGCCGCCGGTGGGCAGCCATTGAAGGATCTGAGCAAAGTTATCCATCATCGCGTTCCTTTGTTTTTCGAGGGCCTCCTCGAGCAATATTTTGATAGGATCTCCTACTCCCTCATATTTCTTTTCGTCCCCCATGGGCGTCCGTCGAGGTTTGCGAGGCTGATCTTGCAAAGGTTCCACCAGATCAAGCCCTAGCTCCTTATACCCCGACCTCGTTGGAGACATGCAAAGAAGGATCGAGAAAAAGCAGACCGCTCTGATACCACTGATCCGGATTTATGCAGGAACGCAACAGAATAAACACATAACCATAAATACAGAGATGCAGCGGAAATAACACTTCATTTCATTAATATCAAAGAACCGAAATTTGCTTACAGACAATGGAAATAAAACTAGCTAGGGTACTGGTAGCTATCTCTGAGAAGAGATGTGGTGGCTACAGACCTCTGAACTGCTTTACAATGAGGCGCGAGGGCCTATTTATTATCGAGAAACAATGGAGAACCCTAAACATCCCAAAAACCTAACCCTAGGAGATGAAGCGCCAAAACTATGGGCCCCGTTTGGGTAAATTGGTGTTTCAACTTCCCAAGGACGTAACTTTGGCATACTATCTCCGTTTGACGCACATGATACATCATTAGAAAGCTCTATCCGAGAACTACAACTGTCAGGACGAATTGGATGATCCAATTCGCTGGTAAAACGATACCCAAAAAACGTTGTTTAGGGCCTCAAAACGGCTCCGGAAGTTTAGGACCCGAAAAACTGCTAAAAATAGTAAGTTATGCCGAAACTAAAAAACTGAAAGAGACAATGGTGGGGGGCCAAGTGGAATAGGCGGGTGGCCACCAATATCCACCTAGATCACTCTCTCTCTAGAAACCAACATCTACACAGAAATCAATGCATTTACTCGAAGAAATCAAATAGGATTAGAAATCGCCATCTACACTGAAATCAATGCATTTAGTGCAAACAATCAAATAGGATTAGAAATCATCTACATTGAAATCAATTCATCTAGTGCAAGTAATCAAATATAATTATCAATCGACATCTAAATTGAAATCAACACATTTAGTGCAAGCAATCAAATTGTATTAGAAATCAACACCTACACTAAAATCAATGCATCTAGTGCAAGTAATCAAATATCAGTAGAAATAAATATCTACACTAAAATCGATGCATATAGTGAAAATAATCAAATATGATTATAAATCACCAACTCCACTTATATAAATCCATCTAGTGTGAGAAATATTCTTCCCTCTCTCCACCCTCCATCCATATCTATATCCCCCTTCATCTCTTCTTTTATGTCTCTCTATCTCACCCCCCTAAACACACACGTTCTCGCACTCCATATATATCAATCTCTTTGTCAATCCCATCCTCTCCCCATCTCTCTCTTCTTCCCTCTCTTCACCTTCCATCCATATCTCTATCTTCCCCTTCTCTCCCTCTCCCCCACTAATATCTCTCTTTCCTCCTTTTTTTTCCTCTCTCCCTCTCTCTCCATCTTCCTTATCATTCACTCTCTCTCTCTCTCTCTCGCTCCACCTTTCTCTCTCTATGTATTTCTTCTTACCCCCTTCTCCCTCCCCCTCCAAGTCCATCTCTCTTTCCCTCCCTCTTTCCACTCTCTCACATCCTCTCTCTTCCTTCCTCTCTTTCTCTTTCTCTCCCATATCTCTCTCCCTCTCTCTCTCTCTTCACCCACCAACTATGTTACTATATCCCTCCCTCTCTCCTTATATCTCCTTCTCTCCCCCCTTATCTCCATCTCTCCTTATTTGTCTCTTTATCTTAGCCCCAAACATACACGCTCTCTCTCTGTCTCTCCCTTGTCCCTCCTTCTCTCTCTCCACTTCTCACTCTCTATATTTCTTATTTCCTACATCTCTCCCCCTCCAACTCCATCTCTCTATCGATCCCTCTCTCCTCCTCTCTCTCGTCCTTCCTCTCTCTCTCTCTCTCTCTCCTAACTCTCTCTCTCTCTTCCCCCATCACTCTCCTCCTCTCTCTCATCCTTCCTCTCTCTCCTTTTCTCTCCTACCTCCCTCTCTCTCTTCCTCCATCTCTCTCTCTCTCTCTCTCTCTCTCTCTCTAATCCTCTCTCTTCCCCCATCTCCCTTTCTTTCTCTCTCTCTCTTTCTGCCCCTCTCTCTCTCTCTCCAACTACATTACTATATCCCTCCCTCTCTCCTTCTCTCTTCTTCTCTCCACCCTTCTTTCCATACATCCTACTTTGTCTCTTTATCTCACCCCTAAACAGACACACTTTCTCTCCATCTCTCCCTTATCACTCTCTCTCTCTCTCTCTCTCTCTATTTCTTCTTAGTTATGTAAACTAATGAACATAAATATTCGTAAATATAAAGCAGATTATGGAGTAAATATGAAAAAAAGGTTTCATTTACTTACCATACCTCTGGTTTATTTATATTTTTATTTATTTACCATGCCTCTTTTATTTACTATGGTATTTGGCCCATAGGCTTGTTATATAATTATATTTTTATTTATAATCCTATTTGATATATTGTTATTTATTTACCTTACCTCTTTATACCTCTTTTATATTTATTTATTTACCATACTTATTTTATAAATATGGTATTCGGCCCATGGTATCAATATTAATTTGTGTTTAAAATTTTACTTAATTTGGAAATTTAGTGTGGTAAATTTTTTTGTTAAAGGTAAATTTATGATCCATTCAAATTCAGGTATATAATAAAGCAATTATTAAATGGGTGAGATAATTTACTATCCATTCAAATTATATAAATAATACATAGTTGTATTTTAATAGTTAATCTCAGCCCATTAAAAAATTAAAAAACTTATATATAATTTAAATATTCAAGTTATATAAAATTCAAGATTAGGTTAATGCTTTGGTCAACATTAAGACGACATCGGGCCATACTGAGCTGTAGATTGCGCCTCTCAAAACAAAAATGCTAAAAAAAAAAGAAAAGAGGCCACTAGACTCTCCTTATACAAAGAAGACACTGATTTTGAAAACTCTTATGGTTAACCCAAGAACGGCTTTTGAGCATCCCGTTCGTTTTTAAAATGATAACATAGAAAATAAAGACCTCATGACCTCTAACATTTTACAATGGTTGCCAAACTCAAAACTCAAAGGTGATAATCAATAATCATTATTAGCTTCATGGTTATTATAAGAAGAATGCACTACCTAAAACAACTCATTGATATGTTATTATAAAGAGACTAAAGTGCTTAACAACTCATGGATCTAGTAATCAAGTAAACTTCCACATTGATCAGATTCATGTGGATCTTATCTCACCTTTAAAGTAGTGTAAAGAAGCACAAATCTTACTGGCCCACTAAAAAGTCGTTTCAGTGTACTAGATTTTCAAAATTATCCAATATCGTTTACAATCATTAAAAAAAACTAAAAATATTTACTAGCATCCACTGAAACTAAAACTTAAAAACAAATATACATAAAATGGCCAAACAATAAGATATATATCAATTTTCCCACACAACAGTGGCTGACTTTTGAGTCATAATTCAAAAATGAGCACTTAACAGGTGCTATCAATTCAACTTCCACTGTCCAGTTTGGATAACCACATATGCCAACAGGGAGATGGTGTCTTAAAGCTAATACGTACCCTTTCCATTATAAATAGATCAATTTTTTCAGGGTGGCAGTGAGTCATCTTTCTCTGAATTTATTTATCTAAATAGACATCTTTATAAAGTCAGAAAAGGGTGTATTTTTTAAGTTACTACACCTCAGAAAAACCTAATACCTCTGGTCAGAAATAACATCTTTTCTAAACTAATCAACTATTTCAAACTGTCTGGGTTCTTTTAAAACAAAATTATTTCAAACTGTCTAGCTTCTTTTAAAATAAAAATATTTAGAAGATCATTTATCAAAGACGATTTGAATCTGTGTTAAAAAAATTAAAAAATAATCTTCCTTTGACATAAATTCTGATAAGGATTTTAGAATCTAGACTATAATTTATTTTTCAGATAAATAAATATCAGGAAAATTAATCCTATATCGTTCAATGTGTTCATGCCTATATCATTAATTCAGCATTCAATTTGTTCATGCTTATATCAATTCGATACAATCCTTGCTAGCATTCTTTTAGAACTTACATTCGAATTATATCAAAAGTAGGCAGCAAAATAGTTTTCCGTTAGATTTAGCTTTTATAACGTCGAAAAATCTTCAAATGTAAGTGCAGTTTGGTCCAAAAATGCTTTATGATGCAGTTGAAATTCAGATTGTATCAAAGGACAGGTTTAATAACACTATAGATTAATACATCAAAAACCCTAGGGAACTTTTAAAACAATTTCTGAATGTGCTTGTGGACATTCAGAGTTAAAATATGTAATTATTTATAGCATATAGAGTTAGACAATTAGTTAAGTTAGGGTTGAGTTAGTAGAGTTATGTGATAGATGAATTTGGTAAGTGAGTTAAAGAGTCAGTTAAGTGAGTGATGATCGACTTATGCGTGTTGGAATATTGAAAATTCCAGAACAAACAATGGAGAGAGTAAACTCCCCTCTTCAACACAGAGAAATATAAAAATTTATTGACAGGAGATAGAGTTTCCACACTGAAAACAAACTTATATTCTTTAAAAAAAAACTATTACAATGTCTTCCTCAACACAGAGGGATTTACAAAATGTGACTGCTTCAAAAACATAGTGCACAAGACTTCACTGTCTCTCAAACAAAACAACACTTTCTGTCTCTGTAAAATAACACTGTTGTGTTTTTACTTCCACGCACTGTTGTGCAAACAAAACAATTACAATTCAATACATAGCCTCTCGGGCCTTTTGGCTTTTACATGCCGCGCACATTAAAAACAAAACAGAACTATATTAAAACTTAAATAAATCTAAGGTTAAAAGACTGTCGGGGGCCCTCGCAATATAATGCGCAATGTTAAACATTACAAATGTTATAACAATAACTCCGTCGTGCATTTTAAACAAACAACAAACCTTTGTAAATATCCGACCCACTGGACTTGAAAACTTAAGAGCCGAGATGAACTGGAGCTCATCGGGTCCGAAAACATAATAAAACAAACAGTTCAAATGAAAGTTCCGATTGCGATTTGCAAACCGGACGCGATGGACAAACTTAAATCACTTTAATAATCATGCGTTGGGTCCGAATAAAACATTGTGCAATCGGGCCTTGTACAAAAAGGTTCCGATTGCGATGGTTCAATCGGACGCGATTAAACAAATAGACTGCACCACATAAAATGGATCGGGTCCGGTTATAACACAGTGTAATAGGGCCATAAAACGAAAGAGTTGCGATTGCGATTGACAGAGCGGATGCGATGACAAACTATGAACTGTGCCATAATAAAAGGTCGAGTCCGCCACTTCAAATGTCAATCGGGCCAAACAAAACGACACCCCTGATTGAATACTTTGCGATTATATATTATGTTGCCGCGTGGTCTATGGACCCACAGGCCTCGGCTAATGGTGGAGGGCGATTATAAATGTATTTTGATTGCGATATGTGTATCGCATCGGCCCAAAACAAAAGGCTGTGGTAACATATGTGAGTTTGTTCCGCTTGCGGAACTTCGCCATGTCAGGGTGAAAATGTGAAGCTGGGTTACACTTTTTGCCCTTTTTTGAGAAAAAAATTTCATTTTTTTGGGTTCTTCAACTTTCTGCAAACTATAACAATTTTTCCGTGTAGAATTTCATTTTGCGGTAAAAATAAAAGTTGTGAGAAATTTTGTTAGCTTTCTATTACTTATTTTTTGAAATTTTTTTATGCAGATTTGATATGTCAACTTAGCGTTTCTTTGAGTGTGTTTTTCTTAACAATCAAAGAATTCATAAGAAGTCACGTTATGTGGCAACGTTGTATTCATTGAAAATTTGTGTTTTTGAAAAAACAAAATGTGTTACAACAATCTAGACAGAGTCTACTTTGGTTTCGTCATATTTACAAAGCCAATGGATGCATATAATAATTACTAGAATTTTTTGAACTGGTCCAATACGAAAAACTGCGTATTTTTTATATGTTTCGCGTGGCAACAAATTTCTTAACATATAAGTTATAAACTAAAAATCTAAAAGCTACCCATTAGAGTCAACGGACCAATGTAATGCCCCATAATTTTTTCAATTTTTTTTACAATGTATTTTGGGAGAAACAAAATTTTGATTTCACTGAATCACGATGACCCTCAAAAATTGTTTGCACTCATTTTATTAGAAAAATAATTAAAATTAATAAACGTTTACGAAATTCCATAAAATTTATATTTCCTGAAAGTAGATTCAATTATGAAAATGATTGTCTTGGTTCCGACAGTTAATTAACAAGTTTTCATGGAGTTTAATCAATCCAAAGTTGCAGAACCGTTTTCAGAGCTTGGGTCTGCGTAATTGGTGACGAGTTAGTTCGGCCGAACTATTAGTGATAGTTCGGCCGAACTATGTTTTCCGCTTACGAGCAGTTAAAACTAACGTCACAATAGTTCGGCCGAACTTCTTATCAAAAGTTCGGCCGAACTATTGTGCAATTCTCTGTCGGCCGGAAATTTTTGTGGAGCCCCCTACAAAACACACATTTCGCGTCAATATAAATTGCCGCGAAATGATTCACAATTTTCGCACATTTCGCACTTCATTTCATCTTACAATTTGGTTTGAATTCAAAAACTTTTCTTCAAAGTTTGGGTTTAAAAAAAAAATTTGGAAGACATTTTCTGGAGGTGGCGTGATTTTTCTTGGAGGTTCAAAGTTTGAATTTAAAGAACTTTTTTGGAAGACATTTTTGGAGGCGACGTGATTTTTCTTGGAGGTATGTACGTGTTTTGTGTTGAAATAAATCTTTTGAGCTTTTTTGTTCAAAAATTTTTCTTCACATTTTAAGATTTAAAGAATTTTTTTGGAAGACATTTCTTGGAGGCGGTGTGATTTTTCTTAGAGATATGTACGTGTTTTGGATTGGATTACGTATTTTTTAGAAATATTTTTTTTAAATTAAATCTTTTGTGATATTGTTTGTAATTGAGTTATTGTCTAATTTTTTAAAGGAAATTTTTTGAACCTCATACCCTATTATCATGGGAAATCGAAGAACTTGTGTGAGAAAATATGATCGAAAAAGAAAGCACGAGGAACGTAGAGAAGAGACGAGACAATATCGCAAAAGAAAGTTAGAAGCTCTCTCAAATATTGAAGAGGAAAATCAACCTCAAGCAGAAATTGAAGCAGGTATGTAAATGTAAATATTACATGATCTATTGATATATATTTAAAATTTTCCTAATGTAAAATGTAACGCTTAATTTTTATTTGATGAACTAGTTTGAAAAATATTTTGTTTGATGTAAACAGACAGAGATATTCCTCAAAATATTGAAGAAGAAAATCAACCTCAAACAGAAATTGAAGCAGGTATGTAAATGTAAATATTATGATCTATTGATATATTTTTAAAGTTTTCCCAATGTAGAATGTGAAGCTTAATTTTTATTTGATGAACTAGTTTAAAAAATATTTTGTTTAATGTAAACAGACAGAGATACTCCTCAAAATATTGAAGAAGAAAATCAACCTCAAGCAGAAATTGAATCGGGTATGTAAATGTAAATATTATGATCTATTGATATATTTAAAATTTTCCTAATATTTATTGACATATTTATTAATCTAGTTATTTATTGAATATGTACTATTTTTTCGAATATGTACAGAGGAAATCACTATCGATAATGAGATGTTAGAAAATGTCGACACTCACACATATGGAGATAAAAAACCTGACTATATTATACGATATCGTGTCGATAAAATTTTGGAAACGTATTTCAAAACTGAGCAAGTGACAGTTCAAGCTCAAATGTTGAAAGGTCTCCTATCATCAAAGAAATTAAAAGAAGCGACGACACTATTGAGTATTCGAAAATCAACCAAAGATAAAAAAATGAAAGAAGAGGTGATAAAAAATATGAGTAGTGCTATAGAGTCAATTAAGAGATCTAGAGATAAAGATGTTTCAAATATACGTAGAGGAATACAAATGGCAATGGTTTCACCAAGTACTCAAGAGAATCATTTGAATCTAACATCTATGGCACGAGCACTGAGAACCTCGCGAAAAACTCTGCACAAACATCGAAAATTTCGACTGCAAATAGACGTAAATGATGAACTCGCTTGTTGGAGAGCTATTTGTAGGCAACCATACAAAGATAGACTTGGAGAAGATGTTAAAAAAATAATATATGAATATTGGAAGAACAATTCGCGTGTTTTACCCACTGCAAGACATGTGATGCGAAGAAGAATAGCGCGAAATCAATACGAAGAACATGAAAAACATCTCTTGGAAACCACTCAAATAGAGTTATTCAACAAGTTCAGAGAAGAGAATCGTCAAATTCAAGTTTCACTCAGTGCTTTTGTTCAACAAAAACCATGGTATGTAAAACCTATCACCGTACGCGACACTTGTTGTTGCCGTTATCATGTGGAATTTGAGTTATATTATGACACATTCCTTGATTTCGGTAGAACATTATGGAATGATTCACCTCCTCCTTCCACTATCAGTGAATTCATATCTCAAATTCTATGTGAAAGAGAAAGCGATGAACTATTTTACAAAAAGAAATGTGTTGGTGGTAAAAAATGCGATGATTGTGGAAATTTGACTAAATTTCAAAACAAATATCGTATTGATAGAAATGATCAATCATTGTCCAACATGAAAGTGAAATGGAAGAGATACGAATATACCAGTACATCGATTCAAGGTGCAGATAGTGTTAAAAGAATCGAATTACGAGAAGACGAAATTTTTCTAATAGACTTTATGAGAAAGTTTGAAGCAGAAATTTACAAATACACCATGCATTCCCATAGAGCTCGATGGCAAGACTTGCAATTCAAAAAATCTCGTGAAGTTTTTCCACCAGGAACCATTTTGTCAGTGATTGATTTTGCAAAAAACTACACATTTGCTCCACAAAAAGAAATTCAGAGTGAATACTATCACTCTGACCAAGTCTCCATGCTCGTTCATATTCTATATAGACATGCTGAACAAAATGTCGATCATATAGAAAGCACGAGTGAAAATCGACATATCATTAAAGACTATCATTTTTATATCAGTGACGATCGTACGCATGATACATGTTTTGTACAACATTGTTTTGGAAAAATTTATGATTCATTGAAAAATCGTGGAATAACATTCAATGAACATTGAATATGGTCAGACGGATGCGCAGGTCAATTCAAATTTGCACGATCATTTTTTTGGTTGTGTCGTCTTCATAAGAAAACCTCCATTAAACATTGTTGGAATTTCTTTGAGACTGGCCATGGAAAAGGAGAACATGACGGTGCAGGAGCATGCATAAAATGAGTACTTCGAAGATATCAAATGAACCACTTTGCACGCCGACTTGCGAACGCTGAAGAAGTTGTTCAATGGTGCAAAACTGCTCTAAGCCATGAGATTAACCCATCACGAGAAGTGCGAAGGTACATTCAATTTAATTTATATTGGTAATCTAATTTTAAACATTGTACATTTATCATGCAATGATTATTTTTAATTGTATTTTGATATCATATTTACAAATTCTTTTCTAATTTTCCATATAAAGGTTTTTCTGGCATATTGGAATCGGAGACGTAAATAGATCAATTGGAAATGAAGTTGGAACAATAAAAGGGACTCGAAAATTGCATTCAATTCAAACAAAATTGTCCACAAATGTGTTTGCATTGGATAAAAAAAAATATTCTTGTTTTTGTGATGTTTGCATAGACAACACAAAATCCAATGACGTCTGTGAAAACAAAATGTATGTGAACGATTGGAAACATACAGAGCTAAATACAAAGGGAAAAATGTCTATTGCAATGTTTGAAGAAATGGAATCGGATGAAACTACAATATCATCCGATGGTGATCGAGTTTCTGATCTTGTTAGAGAAGGTAACATTTGAATTACTTTTTAATGATTTAAAGATTTACAAATTTAAATTTAAATATGCATAATTAAATGTTAAATTTATTTTATTGTGCAGGAGATGTTTTTGCTGTAATTGCACCTATTGACAACGATGAAAATGTAAAGTATTATTTGATGCGTTGCACTGAACAAAAAATGAAATTATTACAAGACTATAATGATCACGGATTTCGGTATGACAAAGGGTCTATTATACTGAAAGGTTATTTTTTCAAACAAACTCGTCAAAGTGAAGACTTTGTTTACTTCGAAGACTATGAACCTGATTCCATAAGTTGTCAATATAGTCACTTGGTGTGTGCGGCACGCATAAAGTTGATAGAAGTTCAATCAAAGAAAAAATCAAAAATTAAGAAATGGAAAATGTCAAAATCCGATCATGAACGGATTATTGAGGATGGAATTCCATTAGAATTTTTTTGAGTGAAGTGTCCAACAATTTTTTATCTTTGGATTAAATATGTTTTAGACCTTTCAGTACTCAACTAAAAATTGAGTTGCTTATGTTATTTGTGGTTTGCAGATGTTACAAATTGTTTGGATACAAGCACGTGCTCTAGTATCAACTAAAAGTAGTTTTTCTATACATGTGCATTGATTAAAAATGTTAAATATATATATATATATATATATATATATATATTTTAGAATGAAATTAATTGTTCTTGTATATTAATTGTTCTTGTATATGTTCTCCGACCATATGGTACAAATTATTTCACTTTATTTTGTAAAGTCAGATTTGGTCCCCATATGGCCTAGCCTCCAAGGGACGAGATAACAAGTGGTTGTCCCCACTTGCCCGAATCTCGGCTTTTAAGTACAATTTTACTGTTTATGTCAAGCATCTTACATGATGTCCTAGCGAAAGATAGATTCTCTTTGTTTCAAGTTTCTAGTAAAAGTTGTCACTGAATGCCCTGCTCGAACTCTTGTAGTAAACACCATACCTCATCTCTCTTGCTCTCCAATATTATTAGGTTTAATTATTATAACACAAAAATCGTTCTACATTATCAATAATTTTTTGCGCTTAAATTAAAATCAATGAACACTATTAATCCAATGTCTTTACAAGTAATGTACCATCATACATGCAATTATATCAAATTAGAAATCAACATATACAATGAAATCAATGGGGATTGTCTTGTTACGAGTAACATAATTTCAATTTACCATATGTGCAAATGTAGGTTGAAACCATCCAAAACTTTAAGTTTTAAATTGAAACCATCCAAAACTTTAAGTTTTAAAACCCTTTTGATTATATATTGTGCATCATTAAAACATTTAACATTTAAAGTTCATTAAATATCACATGCAAAAGTCAAGAACATGGAAGATAAGATCAAGAGGGACTTTCTTGATCCGAAACCTATTGGTTTGAAGAAAGAAAATGGAAGTGTTGGCACACTTGGAAAAGAAGACGACCACACTAAGAGGATTGGTGCACTTCGTTTGAAAGGAGTCAATATATGTCGTATTGGAGCAATTAGACAGAATTCGAAAAGGAAAGAGCTTGAACCAATTCAAGCAGACCCAAGATCGAATTGTTCTATGGAGCTTGATGAGAAGAGATATGTGAAAAACAATGTTAGCCATGCCAATTATAATTCACCAACTCTACACAAACATTTAACAAATTAAATATCACATGCCAAAGTTGTTTCAAGTTTCTGGTAAAAGTTGTCACCGAATGACCTACTAGGATATTATAAATACTAACTTTGTAAGATGATTTGGCATTCGGAAAAATTCGAAAGTCTTAGAATTTCTAGACAAACTGCTGAAATTGAAAAGCTTGACATGGAGATACGACAAGGTGAACAAAGACTTGAGGAACTCTTTATGGAAAGGGCTCACTTAAAGAAAAGAAGCACCACGTTGCAGGCTAAAGTCAAGAACATGGAAGATAAGATCAAGAGAGACTTTCTTGATCCGAAACCTATTGGTTTGAAGAAAGAAAATGCATGTGTTGGCACACTTGGAAAAGAAGACGACCACACTAAGAGGATTGGTGCACTTCGTTTGGAAGGAGTCAATATATGTCGTATTGGAACAATTAGACAGAATTCGAAAAGGAAAGAGCTTGAACCAATTCAAGCAGACCCAGGATTGAATTATTCTATGGAGCTTCATGAGAAGAGATATGTGAAAAGCACTGTTAAGCCAAGGGCTAGTTCGAAAGACATATTGGAAGAGGAAATGTTGAAGATGATTGCGAAAGTAAGGCGCAAGACAAGGAGGAATGATGATGAAAGTTCATGGACTTGAGATTCATGTCTACAACCGTACATGGGAAAAAGTTCTCTGCTTTGATAGACACGAGGGCTACCCATAGCTTCCTAAGTCGAAAGGCAGCTTCATCTCTTAGAAAGAGGAAGGCTAGCATCGAGAAAGAGTTGAGTGCTTTCAAGGCAGTCAACTCGAGGATGAAAGTAGTGACTGGTGTCATGAAAGGCACACATGTGAGAGTAGGGTCATGGTTTGGAAAGATAGACTTAAGAGTCATTGACATGGATGATCATTCTATGATGGACCATACCAATGATGGACCAAGACATTCTCTTAATTCTTGTGATCAATCTTAAACTATTTTATGAAAGATAGATAAACCATTTAAATATTTCGCTCAAACTCTTGTAGTAAACACCATACCTCAAGTCTCTCTTGCTCTCCAATATTATTAGGTTTAATTATTATAACACAAAAATCATTCTACATTGTCGATAATTTTTTGCGCTTACACTGAAATCAATGAACACTATTAATCCAATGACTTTACAAGTAATGTACCATCATACATGCAATTATATCAAATCAGAAATCAACATATTCTGTAATGAAATCAATGAGGATTGTCTTGTTACAAGAAACATTTCAATTTACCACATGTGCAAATGTAAGTTCACATTCTATCATTCATGTAGTTTTAAAAACTTCAGATACCATGCCAATTATAATTCAATTATCCAAAAAAAACATTTAACATTAAATATCACATGCCATGCCAATTATAATTCAACTATCCAACAAAAATATTTAACATTAAATATCACATGTCAAATGTAATTCAGATGACAACATTACTTCACATTCACATGCCAAAAGTACTAAAACCATCCAAAAAACACTGAAATCAATGAACACTATTAATCCAATGACTTTACAAGTAATGTACCATCATACATGCAATTATATCAAATCATAAATCAACATATACTGTAATGAAATCAATGGGAATTGTCTTGTTACAAGGAACATTTCAATTTACCACATGTGCAAATGTAGGTTCACATTCTATCATTCATGTAGTTTTAAAAAGTTCAGATGGCATGCCAATTATAATTCAACTAGATCCAACAAAAACATTCAACATTAAATATCACATGCCATGCCAATTATAATTCAACTATCCAACAAAAATATCACATGCCAAAAGTACTATTTAACCATCCAAAGAACACTGAAATCAATGAACACTATTAATCCAATGACTTTACAATTAATGTACCATCATATGTATGCAATTATATCAAATCAGAAATCAACATATCCAGTAATGAAATCAATGGGGATTGTCTTGTTACAAGTAACATTTCAATTTACCACATGTGCAAATGTAGGTTCACATTCCATCATTCATGTAGTTTTAAAAACTTCAGATGCCATGCCAATTATAATTCAACTATCTAACAAAAACATTTAACATTAAATATCACACGCCATGCCAATTATAATTCAACTATCCAACAAAAACATTTAACATATGTCCAAAAATATGTCCAAAAAACATATTGTAATAAAATATGTCCAAAAATTGTAAATCTCACTCAAGTATCAAATTGTATCAAGTTTAACAAATTTTAAAACCATCTAAATTTTGAAATCATATCAAATCTACTGTATATCTTTCCCATCAAATGGAGGATCTGGCCTTTGGGTCTCGATTAGCTCCCTATCTTGTAAAGGGAAAACCTACATACACAATGCACATGTACTTGAACATTAAAATTTGAAGTTTTAAAAATGAATGAGAATATATATATCTAGAACTTCATGTAAAAAACAAAATATAACAAAAAAATCACACAATACCTCGTAAAGTTGCCTCTCCATTTGATGAACAGGATCTGCCATAGAAACATCTCCAGTGGTAACCTGTACAATATACATGTACAGTTAAATATAAATATATATATATATATACATAAATAATTTATATAAATTAAAAACTTTCAAATGAAAATAGACAACTTCTTCAAATGCTGTGGATGTCTCCGTCGCTAAAGTCCTCGGATTAAAAAAATCTTCTATACGAACCTAAATTCAAAAAATTTTAAATAACTCAAAATATAGATCTCTCTCCATATATCTCAATTTTTAATGGAAATTTTTGAGGTAACATAAATTTTGAACTTGTGAAAAATTGTCCATACTTGTACATCTCCCAATGAAGTAGAAGGTATATCTCCTAAAGAAGAAGAAGGTACCGGCATCCCAAAAACATCAGACATAATCGGTACCTGTTAAAACATTTTATCGAATTATATATATACATACATGTACATGTGTGGCAACAATTATTTATTTTAGAGTCACTTAAAAAACACTAACATACATGTGCCAACATATCGTGATGGCCAGACCCAGCTGCATCGTTTGAGCCAGAGGTCCCGAACGTAATATTAACATTTTCATCACGCATCATGCTTGAGAACTGCAAATGGTGTTTTAACATATAATCATACATTTTTGTTAGATTAATGTACACATACAAATAAATGTATACATGTGTACATACACATGTATTTATTACAAATTGTACACATGTATATGTAAATATAATTTCAAACCCTAAGGTCACTAACACATACCGTTCCGGTGCCCTCTTCCTCACGAAAAATTAGGTCTTGCGGACCATTGCGACAATTTATTGCGTATGTTCGGAGATCTTCAACATTCATGTTGTAAATCTCCTCATCTGTATGATAAACAAAATTGGCACGTGCATTTTCACGTGCTCTTTGTCGATTTAAGCCAATATTGACTCCACTCAATCCACTATGAACATTTTCGTTCATAACATCTCTTGCTTCACGACTTATTTGAGAAGTCGCATCCATCTCTGATCGCAGGGTTTCGACTCGAAACGGTCGACTCACCAATGGCAGCTCAGGGCGAGGCAACTCCACATCTCGCTTAGCGCCCTTACGTTGATATGATCGACCTCTCCCCGGGCCAAAAAATTCTGAAGGAAGATCATTGTAGTCGGGTTTCATACCCAAAAAAAATTCTGCATAAAACATTTGTGCAAAATAAAGAGGAACCTCATCGTTCCATGGAAGCCTTCCAAAGGCCGCAAGATGTCGAATATACAAATATTTTTCTTTGTCTGGGTGCTTGAAATACTGCACCTTCAACATCTTTTTTTTTAGCCCTTCCTTATAATTAAACATTGACTTAGCATCATCTCTTGAAACTCTTTTTTTATGTCCTGCCATTTATCGGGACCTATCACTGTTTCTCCTCTCTTTCTCATCACTTCTACAAACGAATCAGTGGTTGGCCCCAAATCTTTGTACACTTTTACCATTTCACTCAATGAATGTGTAACTATTTCTAGGCTTTGTCTACTCTCAGCAGGTAGAGACAAATCCTGGAGATCTCTTTGTAATTTTGCATAAAGGATTTGACACCTTTGTAAGGTGCATTACGCCATGTTCGTTTCCCATGGTATATCAGTAATCTCAGCCGGATAAGTTGTGCTAGGTTGACAACCTTCTTCTTCAATGTAGCGCGCTGCCCTGCGTCTTTTTTGACCACTGGCTCGAACATTTTCAGCCTCTGCATCAATATATATAAAATTTCGTATATTAGAAAAAACACGTGTAAAAAAGTTGTACAAATTTAATGAAAAAATATTGAAATCGATGGCAACCTTGATGTTGTTGGTTAACATCATCTCCAACATGACCCTGCTAAGAACCAACCCCAGAATGACGCTGCTGAGAACCAGACCCACAGTGACCCTGTTGAGAACCAGCAGCCGTTGATTGCTGGCCTTCGGGGGAATAAATATCACCCCCTTCCCCCAACCTGCTACCAGGCATACCTCGAGCGGTTGAACCTTGGCCACGCTCCATGGATGGAGTAGAAAGCCTTCTCCTCTTGCCTCCTAAAAATTAAAATATGAAACTTGTTAACAACTAATTTCACTCACAAAGTTAATAAAAAAATCAATTCCATATGTACACACATGTATGGAGATTTAAGATTATATTTAAATACCGTGAACATCCTCCGATCCCTGAGCCTCCATATGGGATTCGGCTGATATTCGTCTTTCATCCTCCATGATATATATCTATTGGTCGACATTCACAAAATAGATTTCAAAAAATCAATACCTCAGAGTAAAATCCAATTTGGGGCTGTTAAATCCAATATGTTGTATATTTCTTACATTTCAGCCCTCCTATTTTTCTTTCCAACCAAGGTTTATAAAATAACATGAGAAGCAACATGAGACTTAGAACAATCATTTTCATTATCTCTATGGAAGGCAAGAATGATTATATCCCCTTAAGCTTAAGCTTAAATGTAGTTTGTCAATTTTTATCATATATTTTTTGGTAAGTGTAAATGTTTTTTTTTATCTATAGTACAAGTCATGAGTTCCCCAATTTTACCTTATGTAAAGCATGATTCTAGGATTACTAAAATTTGTACTTGGTTTTTTAAGAGTATATCTTGAATAAAGTTTTTGAGAAGCAAATATGGCTTGTTCCTTGGAATTTGGCACTTATAATTTCCATAACGCTTATAACCCCATCCTTACAATTTTTATAATTTCCATGATGAGACATTTGAATTTCCTTCCCCATATTTCTTGTTAATGATTATAATCTTAAAATGGCTAATATTGGTTTGTCATCATCACCTAAAAATGACTTGGCAGATGAAAATTTACCATGTCAATCATCATCACTTCACACCATCTCATACATGACCCCTTCTACATATTATATGCATGAATTTTTGGAATGTCATCCTCTCTACCTATTCCATGAATGATTGTGACAACAGGTGAATAAAATACAATTTATAAGCAGAAGATAGTTTCTAGTTTGTCCTCCTCCATCCGCCCCATAGCTAGTGATTTCTCAATTTTCCACTTCCAACTTCCTATTCTCGAAATTTCTCGAAATTCATTAGCAGCTAATATTATCGATAGCCACACCACTATACATATAATTATTATATACACTACTACATTAATGAACTCTACGTTGTTTGTTATTGTAAAGTCCAATAACAAACAATGTTTATTGAGTTTAGTAGTGTATATAACAATTTCTTTGACTTCCAGGTGTTGTGACTATTAGTAGAATTAACTACCAAAATGAATTTCCAAAATAAAATGTTGGAAGAGAAAAAATAGGCAATCACTAAATATGGAGTAGGTGGAGGAGGATAAACTTAGTGTTCCTTCCTTATCAAATTTCCTTTATTCACCTAATGTCACAATCAATCATGGTCTAGATAGAAGGGATGACCTACCATAAATTCAATCATATAATGTGTAAAAGGGTCATATGTAGATGGTGTGAAACGATGATTACAAACATGGTAATTTTTCATCTACTAGGTCATTTTGAGATGATGAAGAAATTCTATTTAGATCCATTCCAGAGATTTACTGTAGGGGCATTTACTAGATATGTCACCTTTCATAAAAGATGAGATCCAGAGGCTACCTGGCCCTTTACAGACTCTGCCTATAGAACTTGTAGAAGTAAACACTAGAGGCATTAACAATATCAAAGAACTTTTTCATGCTCAGACATGGGAATGTGTCTCTTTCCCTACGCAAAAAAATAGTTCTTGAGGTAGTTAATCTTCATAGACATGTCATCAAGCAAGTCAATTTGATCATCCCTCCTTCCCTCCCTTCTAAAATAATTATGTTTTGCGGGTCAGAAAGCCAAAATATGGAGACAATTATCACCAAATCCAACGTACGATTATGCGTGATGGAGAATATCTAGCGCTTTCCCTTGTTAAATATATTAACAAGGGAAAGTGCTAGAGATTCTCCATCATGCATAATCGTACGTTGATGCTTATAGAGTGAAAAAACTGAAAGAATCAACTTGTAGGGTCATTTTAATGGGGGGTGGAGAATTCCTGGGTCTTTGCAAATTCAAAGTATGGTGCATGTTGCATGAAGCAAGATGTTGAAAGTAGAGTTATGTTAGACACAAATAAATGCAACAAATATGGAAATTTTTACATGAGCTCTATTATTTGACTTAAGAGTCAGTTGTTTGAAAAGGTATGTTTTGTCAACTTGTGTTTGGTTGATGGTTTTGTACACCAATATGTAAGAGTACATGGACATATTCACATGATGTGAATTTTTTTTTTCTTTGAAGGAGAAAAATGATGTGTTTTCAGTTTGATGGTTTTGCTTGTGACAAGACGTCACAAGATTTTTCGTAGGTCCACTCTTTAGCGAGAGCCTCATGATTACAACCTATCCATGAGAATCAAATGGGAGTGCATCCTCATTTTGAAAACAAGTAGGATTCTAAGCTACCTAGGACTCAAACCATCATTTTTAAATTTGAAATATAATGGTGTCGTTTCAATGCCTGAATCCACAACCCTAACACATGAAATCACTGATCTAATTACACATGAAATAAATAGTTATTTTCTCCAAAATTAAAAATATAACTAAAAACTAAATTCAACATAGTTGAAAGAAAAAGAAGCGCCATTGAAATGGTTTGTTGACAAATGGTTAGATTTCTTATCCAATTAAGGCGTAGCATGTATTTTGATGTTTCATGAATTTCTTTGCAAATTCAAAGTATGGTGCATGTTGCATGAAGCAAGATGTTGAAAGTACATGAGCTCTATTATTTGTCTTAAGAGTCAGTTGTTTGAAAAGGCATGTTTTGTCAACTTGTGTTTGGTTGATGGTTTTGTACACCAATATGTAAGAGTACATGGACATATTCACATGATGTGAATTTTTTTTTTCTTTGAAGGAGAAAAATGATGTGTTTTCAGTTTGATGGGTTTGTTTGTGACAAGACGTCACAAGATTTTGCGAAGGTCCACTCTTGAGCGAGAGCCTCATGATTACAACCTATCCGTGAGAATCAAATGGGAGTGCATCCTTATTTTGAAAACAAGTAGGATTCTAAGCTACCTAGGACTCGAACCATCATTTTTAAATTTGAAATATAATGGTGTTGTTTCAATGCCTGAATCCACAACCCTAACACATGAAATCACTAATCTAATTACACATGAAATAAATAGTTATTTTCTCCAAAATTAAAAATATAACTAAAAAATAAATTCAACATAGTTGAAAGAAAAAGAAGCACCATTGAAATGGTTTGCTAACAAATGGTTAGATTTCTTATCCAATTAAGGCCTAGCATGTATTTTGATGTTTCATTAATTTCTTTGCAAATTCAAAGTATCCAGTGCATGTTGCATGAAGCAAGATGTTGAAATTACATGAGCTCTATTATTTGTCTTCAGAGTCAGTTGTTTGAAGAGGCATGTTTTTTCAACTTGTTTGGTTGATGGTTTTGTACACCAATATGTAAGAGTACATGGACATATTCACATGATGTGAATTTTTTTTTCTTTGAAGGAGAAAATGACGTGTTTTCAGTTTGATGGTTTCGTTTGTGACAAGACGTCACAAGATTTTGCGAAGGTCCACTCTTGAGCGAGAGCCTCATGATTACAACCTATCTGTGAGAATCAAATGGGAGTGCATCCTTATTTTGAAGGAGAAATTTCAATAGGCTTTAGGAAATTTAATTTCAAGTCATTTAATTTCACTAGAAATAATTCATAGGTACATGATATGAATAGTATTTAGGAAGAACAATAGTCCCTCATGGAATATGAAGAAAGTAGCCACTTCATTTTGTATATATGCATGCTTTGAGTTACTCCTCAAAAAATTTCAAAAGATGTGTATTTATTACTCTACCCATCCCGATTTTCATAGGATCCATAGCACATACATTTCTATATGCCCTAGTTGTTGTAAGGCCTAATTATTTCATCACTTTCAAAGGAATTACATCAGTTGTTTCTCCTAAATCTAGCATATAGTTGTGTAATAATATTTTATTTATTAGTAGGAATATATGAAAATGTTTATGAATTAGATTTTTATTCCCTTGATTCATCTTTTATAACTCTATAGGATAATCCTCAAAAGTAGGGTCATCTACTTCATCAAATTTTAAGAACTTCTTAACCTTATATCTTTATTTCATATTTGCATAACTTCCACAAATGGGATAGAAACAAGATATTTTCCAAATGTTGAAGTAAACCAACATTAATTTCATTGTACACTCTTTATATAGGTATGGTTGAATGTTGTACATCTAGTACATAGATCAATTTGTTGTTTTCATTGTTTACTCTTAAAAATTATTTGAAGTGGGAGCGAAGAGTTGGTTTCTTCCTAGGTTGGCTTACATTTCCTTTAATATGTGATCCATGCCTTTCTCTAATTCATATTTTTATCTCTTCTATTAATTATGTTATTCTTTCTACGTATTGTTAGTACAAGGGGGTGAAATAATTTCTTATCATTTTCTAAGTGGTGAGGTCGTTTGAATCTCCAATAGTTGTGTTGGTGTGGTGGGAACCATGCTAGGAGTTGGGCATTCCATTGATATGGTCAAGGTACTTAGTGTATGAGGAGCATCCAAAATTAGGCAGATTGGGATCTTGATGAGGGGGATATGTCACTTGATGCATGCAGTGATGATGGTATTTGATGAGTAAAGGACACATATAGATGCTCGATGAGTGTCTTTAACATAGAGCACTCAAGGGCATGCCATATACTAATTAACCGAGTTCGTGACATAATAAATGGTGGAAAAGGAATCATCAACATATGAGGTTGGTGTAAGTGGTGGTGCTACTATTGAGGCATGATGTATGGTGACCAACACATCTTGATATCGTCGGAGATTGAGACAATGTTGTGTATAATGTTTGTGTTTCACATAAATAGACAAGAGGTTGTTGGTTCTTAAACCCTTATTACGTGATGAGGTGGCAACATCACATGATGGAGTGGGGAGAAATGGGGGTGCTTAAGGGGTATGAAGGATACCCTTCAACTCATGAAGCATGGGGCATGAATTGGTGTGATGACCTAATGTGTCTCAAAGGGCACACGGGGGACTAACCTTGGGTATTTTTGGTTGAAGGTTCTTTCTAAAATAAAAATTATAAATAACTATGGAAACTTGCATTAACATGTGTGTGTGTGTGTGATCCTAAAAATACTTAGTCCAACAAGAATAAATATACTTGGAAAATATAACCAAATATATAATCAAAATTAATTTGTGAAATACAACCAACCATATAATTGAAATTACAGGTATGAGCATTTTTATTATAAAAATAAAAATAAAAGTAAACTATGAAAATGATATTGTATAACAAATTATCCTACAAAAATGATTGTAGAAAATTTTCAAAATTGAAATGCAACCTTAAATTCCTTGCATTCTTTCATCAACTTTGTTAATAATTGAATAGTCTACTAGTTGACTATATTACCAACTGCAATGAATATTGTCTTTTCCTAATGTTCATTGTGAAAATGGATCCTCACATTAATGTGATAGGATCTTTTTCATCTCTCAAGTTACTAGGTTAAAGCATCCTAATGGGTAAATTAATTGTGAGATAAATTACTTGCATTAAATGTCAATCCAGGTTCTTATACTTCTGAAGTACACTTGCACAATATATGCTAAGCAATTAACTCTCAATCAAAAATGGAAATTAACCTATGGAAATGATTGCAATACTCAAATAAAACCAATTAATGAAAATATCTAAATGAGCACAAACACGTTATTTATCAAAGATAACATATATCAAAGCATCGAATTCAGAACTTGAAACAAATTATTCTAATTCTATACTATGAAAGCTTTTTGAAATCTGATTCTATCAAACATAAAGGTAAATCCTATTCTATTGGACTTGGAAATGAATTTGATCTATTGAACTTGAAAGCAATTCTAAGCTCTTGAATTTGAAAGAAATTCTAATCTAGTGAAATTAAATGACTTGAAATTAAATTTCCTAAAACCTATTGAAATTTAATTTTTTTTCTTTGAAGGAGAAAAATGATGTGTTTTCAGTTTGATGGCACAATATACCAAGACATGTGTTTTTTTTTCTTTGAAGGATAAAAATGATGTGTTTTCAGTTTGATGGCATAATATACCAAGATGTGTTTTCAGTTTGATGGCATAACTAGCCAGGAAAACTTCCTCCTAAAACCATAATATACCAACACACGTCCACAATTAAGAAGAGTATTAAAAGGTTAATTCAATAGCAATGTAGAAACAATAAATGTCAATAAAAACATAATATTACAAGATTTTTTTTTCAAGAGAAAAAAAACACTGTTTTCAGTATATTAAAAGGGGAAAACAGTCTATATACCGTTTACATATGTCCACCCACAGAGGGAGAGCCCATGTTTATCCAAACAGGATAAAAGGAAGACTCATCCCTGGCCAATTGTGGTAAAAAACCCCATATCAAACAGATACAGAATCAGCAGAAATATACAGTATGACCCTCATATGGGATATGAAGAAATCTGTAAAGTCAAAAGCAGAATACAGGAATGAAAAAAAACAGTTGTTTTGTATTAAAATGTCAAAACAGTACATGATACATAGCGATACAGTGCATGATCACTAAACTTCAGCGAAGAGTAACCGACGTAAGCCAAATGATGATGATTATGAATCACAAATTAGATCAAAAATTTGGCACCATAAAAAACTATACAGAACAGCGACATAATACCACAACAAAGAACAAGGATCCAGAGGAAACCTGTAACAAGAACCGAACCCGAAAATATAAAAGCCACCAACTTCCAGAAAAGGAAAGACAGATGTACAGACATGAGATAGACAGAAGCATAGCTACCAAATTCGTCCGTATCAGTGGAAAAAATACGGAAATTCGATTCGCACATCGAATAATTCGTTGGAAATTCAGTTTGGTTCAGCGTAAGCTTATTTTGGATGATGGAAATTTCACGGTTTATTGTTTTTTTCCAGAAATTTGAGAATTGCAAGTGTACTGAGAATAGTAAGTGTAGTGATTTTGAGAATGGTAAGTAGATCACGATTGGATTGCAGGTAAATGGAAATTAAAAATTTTGGTTTTTTATTTTAGTGCTCTCGTAAAAGCTTTAAAAAGATGAAATAACAAAGAAAGTTGAGAAAGCTGCCAGATAAGAAATGGAAATTAATTTTGAGTGGAGAAAATTTCTGGTTTTTTATTTTAGTGTTGTCTTAAAAGATTTAAAAAGCTGAGATAAGAGGAAAGAAAGAAAAGTTGAGATAATCAAGAAAAAAAAGAATACAAGTAAAGAGAGTTTTTGGAGATAAGTACTGTTGTGATTTTGGTAAGTAAAATGTAGTTTTAAAATTATTTATATTGAATAAAATCATTAAAAATTATTTGAATTTCAAAATAAACGAAAAAGACATTTTTATGAGAAGAAAAAAATATATATATTTAAATATTTACGATATATACTTTCGAATTTTATCCGAATTGAAAATTTTCATTACGAACTTTTATCATATCGTATCGAATTCGAATTCGAATACGAATCCGAACTTCGTAACTATGGACAGAAGAACTGGCTAGCAACAGCAGCGTTTGCAATAAAACTCCTCGCAAGCAAAAAACATCCAAAAACTGGCTAACGATGGCGGACGTAACAGAACATACCCGGCAGATTTTAACGATGGCGGACGTAACAGAACATACCCGACAGATTTTAACGATGGCGCCCGTAACAACGACCAGCAGAACCTCGACCAGTTGCGGCAATCAGACCAGCAGAACCTCAACCAGCAGAACCTCGACCAGCAACTCGCCCAAGAACCTGTAACAAGAACCGAACCCGAAAATATAAAAGCCACCAACTTCCAGAAAAGGAAAGACGGATGTACAGACATGAGATAGACAGAAGAACTGGCTAGCAACAGCAGCGTTTGCAATTGAAATCCTCGCAAGCAAAAAACATTCAAAAACTGGCTAACGATGGCGGACGTAACAGAACATACCAGCAGAACCTCGACCAGTTGCGGCAATCAGACCAGCAGAACCTCGAGCAGCAACTCGCCCAACGCAATCAGCAACAGAGCAGCAAAAATCGCCCGCCAACAATGAAAACAGTAAACTTACTCCTTTCGCGGGCGATTTATTTATAAAAAAGTAGTTCAGCCGAACTTTTAACTGAGTTCGGCCGAACTACCATTGCCGGTTTTCCAAACCTCCGGCAAAAATTCTGTTTGCTGCGCCGTCACTGTGCCGTCAATCTAAATGGACTCAAAAGTTCGGCCGAACGTTCTAAGACAGTTCGGCCGAACTATTACAGAGTTCGGCCGAACTTTATAAAATGTTCGGCCGAACTATTGCCGAAAAAAAATTTCTACACCCGATTCTCACAAAAGTGTAACCGAGCTTCACGTTTCCGCCCCACATCAACAAGACATTGTTCCTCCTGGGGACCATGGGGTTTAAAACTAAACGCCCTCGTACACAGAAAATATCTGTTTGACTGTGTATATAAAAAAAAGGTACTTTGTTTTTCCAAAAACAAAGATTGTCCCTGAACAAATCAAAAGTCTGTTTTTCAAAATAAAAGACTGCATTGATCAAAACAAAATCTGAAACTGACTATTCAGCAATTTTAGAAAGTGGCTGGGAGTACATAAACCTGGAGAAGAAAATAGAAAGCGGCTCTGCACAGCCACTGTTGAAAGTAACATTTCAACACTCCCCCTTACTTTCAACTGCTGGGTTATCATTCATACCCAAGCATTTTCTCAAAAATTCGAAACTCTTCTGTCCCAATGACTTGGTCAGAATGTCTGCAAACTGCTTCTGAGTTCTGCAGTGTTCCAAAATAATTTCACCATTTCTTACCAATTCTCTGATGTAATGAAATTTTGTGTCAATGTGTTTCGTCATCTTGTGAAACACAAAATTCTTAGATAATGCAATAGCTGAGCTATTGTCACAAAAAATCACTGTTCCTTTTGTCTACTCTTGGCACAAACTCCTTAACATCCTCCTCATCTAAATTGCTTGACACGTTGTTGCTGTAGCCGCCACATATTCTGCCTCTGCTGTAGACAACGCTACAATAGGCTGCTTTTTAGAAGCCCATGAAATGGCTCCTGAACCCATGTAAAAAACATAACCGGAAGTACTCTTCCGATCATCTACACTTCCAGCCCAATCACTCTCAGTGTATCCAACTAAATCTAAACATTTTGAAGCAGTATATAAAATACCAAACCTTTTAGTACCTTTAACATACCTCATAATTCTCTTCGCTGCTTGCCAATGTGCATCCTTTGGCTTCTCCATGAATCTGGAAATTAAACTAACAGCATGCATTATGTCCGGCCTAGTTGCAGTCAAATACATGAGGCTGCCAACTATGCTCTTGTACAAGCTAGGATCAAAATCCTTGCTGTTGTCCTCTCTGCTAAGTTTTAATCCCGTCACTGTGGGAGTGATCGCTGCTTTGCTCTCCTACATATTAAATCTTTCCAGCACTTCATTAACATATTTTTCTTGTGAGATAAAAATCCCATTTTCATCTTGTTCTACTTCTATTCCTAAGAAGTATCTCAACAAACCCATGTCAATCATTTCAAATTCTTCTTTCATGACTGTTTTAAAATTTTCAATAAGGTAATCATCATTACCTGTGAAAATAACATCATCAACATATAAAACTACAATCAACATTTTACCATCTTTTTCTTTGATGTAGAGGGTGGGTTCTCCCTCACACTTTTCAAATCCATTTTCTAGTAGATAGGAATATATCCTATTGTACCATGCTCTTGCTGCTTGCTTCAGCCCATAAAGATCTTTCTTCAACTTGCACACTTTGTGCTCTTGGCCTTTCTTTTCATAGCCGAGAGGTTTTTCAATGTAAACCTTTTCCATTAACACTCCATTTAGGAATGTTGATTTCACATCCATTTGGTAAACTTTCCACTTGTTTTGTGCTGCTATGGACAACACTGCTCTTACGGTTTCCATTCTTGCAACAGGTGCGAAAGTTTCCTCATAATCTATCCCATGCTTCTGCTTATAACCTTTGACAACAAGTCTTGCTTTGTGTCTCTCTATTTTGCCTTCAACATTACTCTTGGTCTTGTAGACCCATTTAACTCCAATGACATCTTTACCTTTTGGGAGTTCAACCAAATCCCAAGTCTTGTTTCTTTCTATGGCATTAATCTCCTCATTCATAGCTTCTATCCATTTCTTATCCTTAATAGCTTCTTCAAAGTGGATAGGGTCTTCAACATGACAATATAAAGAAAACAAAGAATTGATACCTTCATTTGCTGCCTCTTGTGCATAAATTTCATTCAAATTTCTGAACTTCTTACCTCTTTCACTAGGTGTACAAATGCCTGAGGAAGCACTTGAATTTCCTCCTTGTGGTGTGCTTGGAGAAGCACTTTCATTTCTCCTCAAGGGTGTGCTTTGCTGCTCTTGTGTTGGTGCTGCTATTTGGGGATGTATTTCAGCCAATTCATCATCATTTTCATTATGAGATAAACAGTGTTTAACATTCACTGTTTTCTCTATGCTTCCATCCCAAGCTTCTTCTTCAATGAACTGAACATCTCTGCTCACAATAAACTTCTTGGTGGATGGGTTGTATAACCTGTAGGCCTTGGATTCCTCACTATATCCAATGAAAACACATTTCTCCCCCTTTTTGTCCAACTTCTTCCTTCGTTGATCTGGAATGTGTGCATAAGCCACACATCCAAAAACCTTCATATGTGTGACACTTTGCTTTGCGCCACTCCATGCCTCTTCTGGCACTTTGTTCATCACTGCTTTTGTAGGGCACCTATTCAAAATGTACGCTGCACAATGTACAGCTTCATCCCAATAATCATTAGGCAAATGCTTTGCCTTTAACATACTCCTTACCATGTTCATTATGGTTTTATTCTTCCTTTCGGCTACTCCATTTTGCTGCGGAGTATATCTTGTTGTAAACTGCTTATGAATACCATTTTCTCTACAAAAACGTAGAAAATATTTAGAGATACACTCACCTCCTCTATCAATCCTTAGGACTTTGATGTGTAGCCCACTTTGGTTCTCAACAAGTGCTTTGAAATTGCAGAACCTTTCAAACACTTCACTTTTGTTTTTCAAAAAGTAAACCCTAGTTTTTCTTGTAAAATCATCTATGAATGTTAACATGTTGTGGCTGCTAGCAAGCGATGGAGTTTGCATCGGTCCACACAAATCTGAGTGGACAATATCTAAGGGTGCTTTTGCCCTTATGCTTTTCCTGGAAGGAAAACTTTCTCTGTGTTGTTTCCCCAAGATACAACCTTCACAAAGGCTATCTGGCTTCTCTATCAATGGTAAACCTTTTACCATTTCTTTTCTATTCAACAGATTAAGACCTCCAAAGTTGAGATGTCCAAATCTCAAGTGCCACAACCAATTTTCATCTTTTGGTTCGCTTTGGAAAGCCTCTTTTGCCACTGCTGCTATCTTTTCTTCATTTTTCAGATCTGCTCTCATTCTAAGAGGGAACATCCTGTTCCTTGTCATCTTCACTTCAACAATACATTGTTTGCTAGGTGGTTTGTCCATGATGGTACAAACATCATCCTCAAAAAATACATTATACCCCTTTTGAACAAGCTGTCCAATACTTAAGAGGTTACACTTCATTCCTGGAACATAATAGACATCTGCTATGGATTTCTTTGCACCTTTCCTTGTTAAAACATTTACATTTCCTTTTCCCATAACAGACACTTTACTATCAGTCCCTAGTGTGACTTGTGACTTCACACTCTCATCTAGCATAGAAAACATTGCCAAGTTTCCTGTCATATGGTTACTGCAACCGGAGTCTAGAAACCATAAATCCTCACTTTTTTCTTCAGCCATATTACAAGCTAAAAACAAATTATTTTGGCTGATATTTTCTCTAGTGAAATTTGCACTAGTTCTACTTCCCATATCATGTTGCTTCTTTCTACATTCATTAGCATAATGACCATATTTTTTACAATAGTGACATTGGACATTGGACTTATCATACCTTTGTCCTTGAGCATTCTGCTGACCACTCTGCTGGCTGCTGCCTTGGCCTTGATGCTGATTTGGATTGCTGCCCCTTCCTTGAGCATTTGTTGGACTGTTCCTTCCACCTCTGTTTTGGCTTCTGCCTCTTCCTCTTTTGTTTCCTCTGCCTTGCCCTCTTCCTCTTCCGAAAGACATTTGGGTCTTAAAGGCATGCTCCAGAGATGAGTTTTCACTCCTACCCAATCTCTGCTCATGAGTCATCAGTGATGCATGTAGCTCATCCACTGTGAACTTTGAGAGATCCTTAGTCTCCTCTATGGTGGTGACAATCACATCAAATCTTGAGGGTAGACTCCTCAAGAGTTTTTCCACAATCCTCTTATCTTCAAGAGTCTCTCCATGAAATCTTATTTGTGCGACCATTCCAATCACATGAGTGAAGAATGAGTCAATAGTATCTGACTCTTTCATACAGAGAGTTTCAAAGTCTCTCCTCAGCAGCTGAAGTTTTGTTGTCTTCACTTTTTCCATGCCTTGATAGGTTGTCTTGAGAGTTTCCCATGCTTCTCTAGATCTCTTGGCTGTTGCTATCCTTGGAAACACACTCTCATGCACTGCTTGATATAATAAGAAGAGAGCCTTAGAGTCTTTCTTCTTATTTTTCTTCAGCAACTCTCTTTCTGCCTGAGTTAAATCATTAAACTCTTCTTCATTTTCTGGCTCTTCAAAGCCATACTCAATAAATTCCCATAAGCCTTGGGAGACAAATAATGCTTTCATAGTTATTGACCAGCAGTCATAATTTTTCCCATTAAACAGTGGGAGATGGATATTTCCCATACCCATACCAGTGCTAGCTCCAGCCATTCTGCACTCTTAACTATGATTCAAAAACACTTGACTGTGTATTTAAAATAGCTCACTGTTCTGCAACAGTAACACAATAAATTGTATAGAGAAATACCTTTGGATTCTTTTTGGCTGAGTCTTCACTCTGCTAGAGAAGTTGCTGCAACAAATAACTCCTACCTTCAGCTTCTTTGATCTTTAAAGAGCCTGGACTAGCTCCAATACCATGTTGGAATATTGAAAATTCCAGAACAAACAATGGAGAGAGTAAACTCCCCTCTTCAACACAGAGAAATATAAAAATTTCTTGACAGGAGACAGAGTTTCCACACTGAAAACAAACTTCTATTCCTTAAAAAAAAAGTATTACAATGTCTTCCTCAACACAGAGGGATTTACAAAATGTGACTGCTTCAAAAACAAAGTGCACAAGACTTCACTGTCTCTCAAACAAAACAACACTCTCTATCTCTGTAAAATAACATTGCTGTGTTTTTACTTCCATGCACTGATGGGCAAACAAAACAATTACATTTCAATACATAGCCTCTCGGGCCTTTTGGCTTTTATATGCCACGCACATTAAAAACAAAACAGAACTATATTAAAACTTAAATAAATCTAAGGTTAAAAGACTGTCGGGGGCCCACGCAATATAATGTGCAATGTTAAACATTACAAATGTTATAACATTAACTCCGTCATGCATTTTAAACAAACAATAAACCTTTGTAAATCTCCAACCCAGCGGACTTGAAAAATTATGAGCCGAGATGAACTGGAGCTCATCGGGTCCGAAAACATAATAAAACAAACGGTTCAAATGAAAGTTCCGATTGCGATTTGCAAACCGGATGCAATGGACAAACTTAAATCGCTTTAATAATCATGCGTCGGGTCCGGATAAAACATTGTGCAATCGAGCCTTGTACAAAAGGTTCTGATTGCGATGGTTAAATCAGACGCGATTAAACAAATAGACTGCACCACATAAACTGGATCGGGTCCGGTTATAACATAGTGTAATCGAGCCATAAAACGAAAGAGTTGCGATTGCAATTGGCAGAGCATATGCGATGACAAACTATGAACTGTGCCATAATAAAAGGTCGGGTCCGCCACTTCAAATGTCAATCGGGCCAAACAAAACGGCACCCCTGATTGAATACTTTGCGATTATATATTATGTTGTCGCGTGGTCTATGGACCCACGGGCCTCGACTGACGGTGGAGGTCGATTATAAATGTATTTTGATTGCGATATGTGTATCGCATCGGCCCAAAACAAAAGGTCGTGGTAACATATGTGAGTTCGTTCCACTTGTGTAACTTCGCCACATCAACAAGACATTGTTCCTCCTGGGGACCACGGGGTTTAAAACTAAATGCCCGCGTACACAGGAAATATCTGTTTGAATATGTATATAAAAAAAAGGTACTCTGTTTTTCCAAAAACAGAGACTGTCCTTGAACAAATCAAAAGTCTGTTTTTCAAAATAAAAGACTGCATTGATCAAAACAAAATCTAAAACTGACTATTCAGCAATTTTAGAAAGCGGCTGGGAGTACATAAACCTGGAGAAGAAAATGAAAAGCGGCTCTGCACAGCCACTGTTGAAATTAACATTTCAACAATGTGAATGTGTATGTAAATTTAGGTTAAATACCTTTCAGTGAGTTCATTGTATTCATTGTGATTACGATTGTGACTGAGAAAAATAGAAAATTAATAAAAAAACCTCATATGTAAATTGTTTTGTGTTTCTCCTCTCTACCATTGACATGCAATGTCAACTGTGTGGAATCACTGGAAATGGCACCCTGTTGGGCATCAATATTAAATTATGCAATTACTAATCAGAACGGATAGTTGGCATTACCAGAGGAAATAGGATTTTTTGTTTTTTCAAAAAGAAATATATTCCAGGCGGAATTGTGACTTCGAGATAGCACATCCGGTCATGCCAACTTTGTGGAATCATTGGCAATGGCGCACTGGTGGGAATTAATATTAAATTATGTGATCATTAATCAAAGTATATGGTTGGCATTGTGAAGGATCATTTAAATTTCCTTATATTTTTTTATTTTTAGAACTAAACTAATGAGCCATTGCGGTTCACATTTGTAAATCTAGATCAAGCTTAAAGGGGCATGGATGAAAACAAAAAAATGTCATTATATTTTGAATTTTGATTTAGCACGTTAGATAAATTTGAAATTTCAGGCATGCAGGTAGCTCGCTCAGTTTTTAGCTGATTATTCGACCCTGAAAATTTGGCCAGTGGCCGCTAGGTAGCTGGGAAGCGGAAGTGTAGGAGAGATCGATGTTGGTATGGCTCTTTGGAATGTATATCTGGGTGCTTCTCTGTGAACATTCTCTTATTTGAATGTTAGAGTTTCTTGGTTGTTGGTAGCTCTGTGAACCGCTAGGTTTCAATGTGGTATTGTCTTTTTTATGTGGGGGATGTTACAGTCTGGTCTGAAGGGGGATTGTAGGGTCTCCAATAACTCTATTTATACCACTCTATTTTACAATTCACAGTTGTTTTTACCTCTATTGGTACATGGTAACACTACCGGTGTAATAGTAGCCATATGGGTGATGTTTCTCTCCGTTATCAGTCTAAGCTCTCACTTTTTGGATCATAGCACATGACCTTTACGTCTTCCCTATGTCTTATGATGAGGAAGTGGAGATTGGCATTATAATAATTCTTGCTATCGGGGCGTGTTTCATATTACGGGGATTATTTTCTCTGTATAATACGGATGGTCGAGAACGCTGATTGTACCGGTTCCCCGGTAATATCCTTGGTCTCCTCTCCTACTCTGGAAATGCAGTCTACTACCAGGTGTTATAAGTGGCTTCGCCTATGGAGAAAGTGGGTTGACTCTCTTATCATATCTCGCCCTTGCAAAAATTTTGGATTTAGGCTCGGCTCTAGGTGGTGGACCTGTCCTGGCTGCATATGTTTTTGTTGTTGTCATTTTTAGATCCTTTGTTGTGTTTCGACTCTGGTTTTTCCGGTTGAAATGAGTCGAGTTTCCAGGTGTTACAGTTTTCCGGCATACTCTAGTTACTAGTTGTTAATGAGGATCTGACATATGCTTCATGCCTTCCTCGTCATACCCAATAGAGGTTGGATATTACGAAGGTGGCGGCAGCCATTTAAGGAAGTAGAGGGCATGTTTCGGGAGTAGAGATTATTTTCCTGTCGTTGTTCGATCTTGTCAGTGATATACTTATCAGTTGTCCTTGATGGAGGAGTCTTTCGTTCGACGAATCAGAAGCTGATGTGACAGCTCCCAATCAGCCCCTCTGGCGACCCCTCCCTTCTCCAACCCAATGGTGGACCCTGTAAACGGCGACGGCACCCTGCTATCATGCCTTTAATGCCCTAGAGGCCATTAACCATACATGCATGTTATGAGACATCCGTGGCGCTAACGGGCCAGCAAACATGGTTATGCCCATACAACCACATTCAACCATACATACATCGTGGTGAGGTGGATTTTACACGAACGGAAATGCATTCAATGCTACTTCTGCCCCATGGCCCCTAGAATTTCAAATTTCAAATTAGCCTGCTTAATTCCTGCAACAGGTTTTTGAATAGGGACGGGATGGATTTTTATTTTAATTTCATTTTTTTCCTGACATTATTGCTGAACTCGGCCTTTAGCGCTGAGCACAGACACACCAGAAGCTCTTTCTCTAAGCCCCTCTCCACTGTATTCCTAGTTATAGAACCGATGTCGGCACCCTGAGCACCAGAGGCTTGCTTAAAGGCTTGGCCTTTGGCGCTGAGCACGCACACCAGAAGCTCTTTCTTGTAAACTCCTCTCCAATGTATTCCTAGCTATTGCACCGGTGTCGGCACCCTGGGCACCCTGAGCACTAGAAGCTCGTTTGATCTCCTCTCCAATTTATTGGCAACTATCTTGATAAATATTTACAACAAGCAAGCTCATGGGCCATCTGTGCAAGTTAAAATTTGGTTTTTGAGTTGATTGAATACCTTTTCTTATGTACAACAACTCCATTGAGTTTCAGGTTTGTAATGGAGGTTGTTAGGATGCCCTTATCGTACAAATCATAACTAGTATGTTATATACATAGACGAATCATATTTATATTCTCTTCTTTTTCGGTTTATTTTGAAATTTTTTCTCTTCCTCCAAATGTTGTGTTGGGTTGGATTTTAAGTATACAGATATCCATGGCTGATATGTATTCCTCTGTTAACGACAATGCAACTTGAAATTATAACCCTTTTCAAGTTGCCAGGGATTTTGGTAATTTTTTGTTGTTGTTTCTTATTGGGTTTTTCATCATTCGGTTAAATTTTGAGAGGCGCTGTCGACGAAGGAAAATTTCAAAAGTATTTATTAATGAATGTTAAGTTAGACACACTTCTTGCAATTCAATAATCAAGATCCCAGATTCCCTCCTAGGCTCATCATTCAGCATCAGCTTACAAGAGTTAAGAGGAAACCACACAGAACCTCTAATGCATCTGAAAATGTTCAAACCATGCAACTCAACGATGTTATGGTTGAGATATGTATACACAATATATAAATGCAGTGAGAAATATGCATATGGTTGAGATATGTATACACAATATGTCTCTACATGTTCATTCAAACGGTTTATCAATTCTTCTTGGAAATATTATTGATTTACATTTACTAATTCTCTTTTGAATTGACTTGGATGTAAACATTGAATTACAAGATGGATCTCAATGCAGTCGAATGGTCCCTTCACCCGCTTGCATGCAATTCCAGCAGTACATCTAGATGAACTTTAAAAATGCAAAACTTGTAAATACGTACCCATACAAATATTATGCCAGAAATTCAACCTGGGTTTTCAATTGCGGTAATATATATGAGACAATTATGACTTAATTGAAAAAACAGGATGGGTTTTATTAAAATTTTATATTAATATAAAGTATATGATTTTCTCAGAAATAAGATTAGAATAAGATTTGAAATTGAAATTGTTAGGAGTAAGTCATTATTTGTTATTGGTTTTTTGACATTATTATTCTAGTAATTTGTAAATTAATAAGTCACTTGAAATTATAACTTTTTTCAGAGATTACTGCTTATATAAGATAGATTGTTCTCAAATTGTTGTGATAAATTACATCAAAAGTAGATAGATAAATTACACACAAACATTTCCTTACCACATGTAGAAAGAAGCTTAAAATATTTCTAAATATGAAATGAAATTTTTGAAGCACTTCGAAATAGGTTTTCTGATTATTAAAAATATTGTTTTTTTTTCCTTTTCTGAATTGGATTAGATTTTGGCTTATTTTCCATCTAAATTTCCACATTTTGTTTGTATTGATTATAAAAATAGTTATTTACTTTTAAATAGCATATGTTTTCTTTGGATTAATTATAAAACTACTAAAACATTATTCAATCTGGAAAATTTTCTTTAATCACTTTCATCTACTAGTCTTATCAGACTATGGCATAATCATGTTCTCTTATTAAGCTTGTTTTCACATTGACAGTTAAAATTTCTATGTGACCAGGTTTAATAATTTATTTTCTTTAATCACTTTCATCTACTAGTCTTATCAGACTATGGCATAATCATGTTCTCTTATTAAAAGCTTGTTTTCACATTGACAGTTAAAATTTCTATGTGACCAGGTTTAATAATTTATTGTCTATTACTGTGCTTTAGATAAACACACTAAAATACTGATTATATGACACAAATATCAACATGGCACTTTCTGTTTTATCCTCAGTTAAAGTTGGCAATTAGAACTTTGTTTCTCATTTAATAAAATAAATAATTATTCATGTTACTAAAAAAATATGAATAAATTGATTATTTAAGTGATAATTTTTACAATTTCCATTTTTAAAGTAATAAAAATTACAATTTCAATTTTTTTTATAAAAATCTATAAATGTTTATTAATTATTTACTTTAACAATTTCAAGCCTTGACAAGTTAAAAATGAATTGATTCGTTAATATTTGTTCCAAATTTAATGATAAACAAACTATTTTTAACATGTTTTTTTTAATGATACAAATTTAACTAGAAAAAATTGAACTCAAAAACCTAAAATAATTTCCCTCTCCATAAATAAAGTCAGCCATTAAAAAAGTAAATGAATAAATATATTGATTTTTTTTAAATAAATAGATATCTAGATGATGACTTTAGTATATGAGATAAATAATTCATAATAAATAGATTTATTATGAATAATTTTAAGGGATTTAGTCTATTATATATGCTTATAAGTATTATAATGGGATAAATTTTATCATAAAACAAGCTTAAAAATTATCAATAGTAAATATATCTATTAATGATCACTTTATTATGAAAGAAATAAGTAATAATAAATAGATTTATTGAGAATTATTTTATTTGTTTTCTTTTATAATAATTGTTAATAATAAGATAAACAAATAATGCATCAATTTTATTTATAATATATTATAATTATTTTTAAATTTAATAGTTAATCATTTTAATTTTTAATTTTTTAATTAATAAAATCTTAACTCTTTTTAAAAACTTCAAATTATTACAACTAAAAAAAATATTTAAACTCTCACTCCTCCACAAAATAAACTCACCATTTAAAAAAATATTAAATAGTCTCTTGATAATTAGAGCTATACATGAGTTTAATTAAATTTAAAAACCCTAAACAAATAAAGTAACTTATTTCAGGATGACAATACAGAGCCTAAATCGCAGCAGTGGCACTGGATGGAAGACCAGAATATGAAGGAACTCTAGGAACCATCTTCTCCCTCCAAATTATTTCATACATTTAAGAATAAAATAATGATTATATAATTTTAGATATAAAGGATATTAACCTTCATAATAAGGAATATAGTATTTTATTAGATTTTTTTGTAACAAACTATTTCAAAAATATATCCACAACAATTTCCAGATCAAAAATTGAGGAAACATATACTCTCTAAATGACTTCCCATTAAACATATTATAGAAACCACTAGATCGGAGGAAAACAATAACCAAATAATCTCTTTTGCATCATTCACTAAATTATTTAGTGTTGTGATAATGACTCACTTTTAATGAGATAATTTTAGAAATTAATGGTTATGGATAAGGTAATCATGCCCCCAAAGTACTAAATGAAACCACAAGCTAGTTTAGAGATGAGAAACATACTATTCTCTCTTGGAGAAATGACTAATATTTGAAGACTAGATTGCAATTCAAATCCAAAACTAGAACATAGACCAAAACTAAGATTAGGACTAGGAATGGAAGTTGGAGAAAAATCATAAGGAGTATTATAATCCTCCATTTGATATTGATGAACCAAAAGGTCCCCTATACATTATTAAAAAGATATATAAGTCTAAATTTCTAGAATTTATGGGTACCATTTGACATACACCAAATGTTGCATCATTGACATTTCTATTTGACATATAGCTTGTTAGTGATGTATCGTTTGGTATTAGAATAGTGTGTTCACTTTTGTAGTGAGTCAAGATGTAGGGATACACTCCCTTTATAAGCTTTAGTAATCTCACACAAATAGGAATCCACTCCCTATACAAGGTTCAATGGTAAATTTACATGGATCTACTCCCTCTGTAGGGTTTCGTGGTGAAGCAACAGGGAATCCGCTTCTTTCTCTATTGGGTCAACAATATATTTCACACTGGTATTTAGTCCCCCAACTTAAAATTTTTATAAAAGGATAGCATTTGCTGGTGAAATAGAATGCAAATTACCTTATTAAACTAAAAAATGACATCCTTCAATATTTTATAATATATGATTGATTACTTAGTGACATAAAGGTCCTAAAATAAGATGACTTCATCATTATGGAATGCAACATCTTGCAAGAAAAGGGACACTACAAATAAGTTGATTGGAGTGTTTTTTCTATGCCCATCTTCAAGCAATGGATTCCCAAGTTGAAGGTATTATGTCCATATTATATTATATTGTAATTGTTAGATTGCCTCTTTTTTTGTTGGTGTTTTCTTAGCACGTGGGAAAGTATTATGCAGATGACCTATTTAAAAACATTTACATCATCAGAATGCCATGTTTTCATAGCCTAATACCTATGCTTATTGGAATTTATTGTGCTTCAAGGTTATATTATTTAGAATTCCTTTGCTCAGATCTATTTCAACATATATTCTAGCAAATATAAAGAAACCTTTTTATGTTCTTTCCATATCACGTTTTTTTAATTTACCCAATGCATTTCATATGTCTTAACGAACTTTATGATGCCAAAAAGGAAGGGGAAGGTTTGTAATCCTCACCCAAATTGGCATGGAATTGACCATTATTATTGAGGGATGAAAATATAGAAACCATAGGTTGATGAAGAATCATGCATTTCCCTAAAACCATGGCCCTTCCTATAAAAAAAATCCAAGTCCTTTTGAGTGTCAAATTGTACTATGAAGAAATTCCTTTTGAGGACATTTATATGTCACAATTTGGTTTCAAAAATAAGAAGATCCACTGGGTAAGAGCTTCTGGATTTTTCCAAAATCCATTAATTATACAAATGATTGCTTTTTGCAGAAGGGCAAAAAAAAGAGCATAGACCTCTACATTATTAACCTCCACAACTAGGACATGATTCATTGGTCAAAAATATATGGACTAATGAAAATTTGGGGCAGGTATGCAGATCCAGAAGCCCCTACTCGAACTTCTTCTTTCAAAAATACAAATGTTCCATTTGATGTCTTGGTTCCAGGAGCACCTCCATGTAGTCTAGAGTTAAATATTATTGTTGAACTTTTGGATATATTGGTTCATTTGAGGAGGGAGAAGTCAAGGAGAACCTTCCCCTCATATTGAAAACATTGGAATTTCATGGGTATGCCCAATTTCTCTTTGATGTTCATTTTAAGGGATAAAACAAAGTATGTGGTTTTTGTCCATACAATAAAAGATTCACCTCATGATGAAAATATGAAAGTTGATTTCCCTTTCCTGATGAGTCTGGAGGGAGGTGGGAACATTTGAAAGGGGCATAGTATAGGGGATTTCCTACTTTAGAAAATTTTGAGACTACACAGATTCCTAGGGAGGCAGAACTGCAAATGAAGTCATTGTATAGGGGTTGGTTGACCCTAGAAATGGCACATGAATCATATCCCCAAGGGATAAGAACACAATACTTTCCAAATGATACTTATTACATACCCAAAATAAAAAATACATATCTCCTTCCATGTCTGTGGTGAGGCACCTGAAATCATATTTTAAGAAAAGATTCGCCCATAACAAAGACCCCTTGTAACAAGAAACCTCAAAACCAAAACCTTTGTTTTCATCATGCCTTCACCTTTTAGCTTCTTCCACAACCAAATGACCAAAGTCATGCATGGAAGAACAATATTTAGAGGAAAAGGCCTTGGATTATAGCATCTCATTCAAAATAAGTTGTCACTCCATGGCATATTCTGAGGATGACAATACAGACCCTGAATTGCAGTGGTGGAATTGGATAGAAGACCATAACATGGAGGAATTTTAGGCACCATCTTCTCCCTCCAAATTTTTTGATACATTTAAGAATAAAACCAATGATTAAATAATTTTATATCTAAAGGAAATTAACCTTAATAATAAGGAATTTAGTATTTTATTATATTTGTTCTAACAAAAGGTTCCAACAAAATATCCATGGAATTTTTCAGATCAAAAATTGAGGAAACCTATACTCTATAAATGACCTCCCATTGAAAATATTATAAAAACCACTACATTGAAGGAAAACAATAACAAAATCATCTCTTTTGCATCATTCACTAAATTATTTAGTGTTGTGGTAATGACTCACTTTTAAAGAATTTTAGGAATAATGGTTATGGATAAGGTAACCATGCCCCTAAAGTACTAAAGGAAACCCAAAGCTAGTTTAGAGATGAGAAGCATACTATTCTCTTTTGGAGAAATGACCAAATATTTGAAGACTAGATTGCAATTCAAAGGCAAAACTAGAACATAGACCAAAACTAGGATTAGGACTAGGAATGGAGGTTGGAGAAAAATCATAAGTGGTACTATGATCCTCCATTTGATATTGATGAAAGAAAATATCCCTTATTCATTATGAAAAAGATGCATGTCTAAATTTCTAGAATTTATGGGTATCATTTGACATACATGAAACGATGCATCACTGACATTTATATTTGACATATCACTTGTCAGTGATGTACCATTTGGTATTAGAGTAGTTTGTTCTTCACTTTTGTAGTGAGTCAAGAAGATGTAGGGATACACTCTCTTTATAAGCTTTAGTAATCTCTCACAAATATGAATTGACTCCCTCTATAAGGTTCAATGGTCAATTTACAGGGATCTACTCCCTCTATAGGGTTTCATGGTGAAGCAATAAGGAATCCACTTCTTTCTCTATTAGGTCCAACAACATATTTCACAATGGTATTTAGTACCCCATCTTAAAAAAATTATAAAAGGAAAAAATTTGGTAGTGAAATATAATGCAATATACCTTATTAAACTAAATAATGACATCCTTCCATATTTTGCAATCAATGATTGATTGTATAGTGACATAAATGTCCTAAAATAAGATGACATAATCATTATGGAATGCAACATCTTGCAAGAAAAGTGACTCTACAAATATGTTGACTGGAGTGTTGTTTCAATGTCCATCTTCAAGCAATGGATTCCCAAGTTGAAGGAATTGAACTAAAGATAATTCAAGGTGTTGCATTAAGTTGAAGGTATTAAATTTCAGTTAGTTCAAGGACCTAGAGTAAGGTTTGTCCATATATATGTTGTTTTAATGTAAAGTATTCATTTCCATCTCACCCTACATCATTTTATATTATGATGATAATCAAGGAACAAACTATGATTACATCATATGGAGGGACCTTGCCAAATAAGCATGCAATCCCCTTTTCAATCTCGAGGTGCTTAAACAGATCATCCACATTGTCTAGTCCTATGCTTCCTTGGACATATAAATGCACGAAATGACCATAAAAATTGACCCTTAGGCACAATTTTTGTTAACTAACAAAACAACACTTGTCATGAAATTTTAGACCGTGTTCCCATCTCCTCAAAGATTTCTAATGGACCTCCTCTAAAAAATCCCAAGATAGAACTACCACATGTATCAACTACCAAGTGTCAAGCTTCGTATACCAGCTCCCACCTGTGCCAACTGCCATTTATACTAACTATCGTGTGTCAAGCTTTGAGTGGTGTCAAGTGTTAACTACTCTTAGTGCCAAGATCTCCTTGATTATCGCTCTTTTCATTGATCCTTATCAAAAAAAATTATTAAATTTAGTGCTATTATTTTAAATATAATAATTTATTATTTTAAATTTTTTATTAAATTTTATGTTATAAATTTTTTAAATATTAAATATTTTACAATATATAATTATAAATTTGTATTATTATTTAAAATTTCAACTTAAAATTATAATTAAATTTAAAAGACAAAACAAAAGCAAATAACCTAGATTAAAATATGCCTCCAAACACATGAATAATGGAACATTTATGTATCTCATATTATTAGAACTTGGAAGTTTGTCATATGACTAAAATCCTTATACTTCTATAAACCTTTAGCCTTGTTATAATCTCTATATATCTATTTACGAAGGATTTATTTTGGTTATTAATAGATTGATTTCAAAAGTAAAGTTAGTTTATTTATTTAGGGTTTTTAAATTTAATTAAACTCATGTATAGCTCTAATTATAAAGAGACTATTTAATATTTTTTTTAATGGTGAGTTTATTTTGTGGAGGAGTGAGAGTTTTAGTATTTTTTTTTAATTGTAATATTTTGAAGTTTTTTAAAAGAGTTAAGATTTTATTAATTAAAAAATTAAAAATTAAAATGACTAACTATTAAATTTAAAAATAATTATAATATATTATAAATAAAATTGATGCATTATTTGTTTATTTTATTATTAATAATTATTATAAAAGAAAACAAATAAAAGAATTCTCAATAAATCTATTTATTATTACTTATTTCTTTCCTAATAAAGTGATTATTAATAGATATATTTACTGATTTATTGGATAATTTTTAAGCTTGTTTTATGATAAAATTTATCCCACTATAATACTTATAAGCATATATAATAGACTAAATCCCTTAAAATTATTCATAATAAATCTATTTATTATGAATTATTTATCTCATATACTAAAGTCATCATCTAGATATCTATTTATATAAAAAAATAAATATATTTATTCATTTACTTTTTTACTAGCTGATTTTATTTATGGAGAGGGAAATTATTTTAGGTTTTTGAGTTCAATTTTTTCTAGTTAAATTTGTATCATTAAAAAAAACATGTTGAAAATAGTTTGTTTATCAATAAATTTGGAAAAAATATTAATGAATCAATTCATTTTTAACTTGCCAAGGCTTGAAATTGTTAAAGTAAATAATTAATAAACATTTATAGATTTTTATAAAAAAAAATTGAAATTGTAATTTTTATTACTTTAAAAATGGAAATTGTAAAACTTATCACTTAAATAATCAATTTATTCATACTTTTTTAGTAACATGAATAATTATTTATTTTATTAAATGAGAAACAAAGTTCTAATTGCCAACTTTAATTGAGGCTAAAACAGAAAGTGCCATGTTGATATTTGTGTCATATAATCATTATTTTAGTGTGTTTATATAAAGCACGGTAATAGGCAATAAATTATTAAACCTGGTCACATAGAAATTTTAACTGTCAATGTGAAAATAAGATTAATAAGAGAACATGATTATGCCATAGTCTGATAAGACTAGTAGATGAAGGTGATTAATGAAAATTTTCGAGATTGAATAATGTTTTAGTAGTTTTAGAATTAATCCAAAGAAAACATATGCTATTTAAAAGTAAATAACTATTTTTATAATCAATACAAACAAAATGTGGAAATTTAGATGGAAAATAAGCCAAAATCTAATCCAATTCAGAAAAGGAAAAAAAAAACAATATTTTTAATAATCAGAAAACCTATTTCCAAATGCTTCAAAAATTTCATTTCATATTTAGAAATATTTTAAGCTTCTTTCTACATGTGGTAAGGAAATGTTTGTGTGTAATTTATCTATCTACTTTTGATGTAATTTATCACAACAATTTGAGAACAATCTATCTTATACAAGCAATAATCTGAAAAAAGTTATAATTTCAAGTGACTTATTAGTTTACAAATTACTAGAATAATAATGTCAAAAAACCAATAACAAATAATGACTTACTCCTAACAATTTCAATTTCAGATATTTTTCTAATCTTATTTCTAAGAAAATCATATACTTTATATTAATATAAAATTTTAATAAAACCCATCCTATTTTTTCAATTAAGTCACTATCGTCTCATATATATTACTGCAATTGAAAACCCAGGTTGAATTTCTGGCATAATATTTGTATGGGTACGTATTTACAAGTTTTGCAGGTTTAAAGTTCATATAGATGTACTGCTGGAATTGCATGCAAGCGGGTGAAGGGACCATTCGACTGCATTGAGATCCATCTTGTAATTCAATGTTTACATCCAAGTCAATTCAAAAGAGAATTAGTAAATGGAAATCAATAATATTTCCAAGAAGAATTGAGAAACGGTTTGAATGAACATGTAGAAACATATTGTGTATACATATCTCAACCATATGCATATTTCTCACTGCATTTACATATTGTGTATACATATCTCAACCATAACATCGTTGAGTTGCATGGTTTGAACATTTTTAGATGCATTAGAGGTTCTATGTGGTTTCCTCTTAACTCCTGTAAGCTGATGTTGAATGATGAGCCTAGGAGGGAATCTGGAATCTTAATTATTGAATTGCAAGAAGTGTGTCTAACGTAACATTCATTAATAAATACTTTTGAATTTTTCCCTCGTCAATAGCGCCTCTCAAAATTTAACCGAATGATGAAAAACCCAATAAAAAACAACAACAAAAAATTACCAAAATCCCTGGCAACCCGAATAGGGTTATAATTTCAAGTTGCATTGCCATTAACAGAGGAATACATATCAGCCATGGATATCTGTATACTTAAAATCCAACCCAATGCAACATTTGGAGGAAGAGAAAAAAAATTCAAAATAAATCGAAAAAGAAGAGAATATAAATATGATTCATCTCTGTATATAACATACTGGTTATGATTTGTCCGATAAGGGCATCTTAACAACCTCCATTACAAACCTGAAACTCAATGGAGTTGTTGTACATAAGAAAAGGTATTCAATCAGCTCAAAAACCAAAATTTCTCTAAATAACTCCCCCATAAAACCCTGCACAAATGGCCCACGAGCTTGCTTGCTGTAAATATTTACCGTGATAGCTGCCAATAAATTGGAGAGGAGATCAAACGAGCCTCTGGTGCTCAGGGTGCCAACACCAGTGCAATAACTAGGAATACATTGGAGAGGAGCTTAGAGAAAGAGCTTCTTGTGTGTGTGCTTAGCGCCAAAGGCCAAGCCTCTGGTGCTCAGGATGCCGACACCGGTGCAATAACTAGGAATACATTGGAGAGGAGCTTAGAGAAAGAGCTTCTAGTGTCTATGCTCAGCGCTAAAGGCCGAGTTCATCAATAATGTCAAGAAAAAAATGAAATTAAAATAAAAATCCATCCCGTCCCTATTCAAAAACCTGTTGCAGGAATTAAGCGGGCAAATTTGAAATTTGAAATTCTAGGGGCCATGGGGCAGAAGTAGCATTGAATGCATTTCTGTTTGTGTAAAATCCACCTCACCACGATGTATGTATGGTTGTATGTGGTTGTATGGGGATAACCATGTTTGCTAGCCCGTCAGCGCCACGGATGCCTCATAACATGCATGTATGGTTAATGGCCTCTAGGGCATTAAAGGCCCGATAGCAGGGTACCGTCGCCGTCTACAGGGTCCACCATCGGGCCGAAGAAAGGAGGGGTCGCCGGAGGGGCTAATCCGGGAGCTGTCACATCAGCTCCCGACTCGTCGAACGAAAGACTCATATGTCCTTGGTATGGGTGAGAATTATTGACATTCTCATGGGTTCTTTATGCCTAGGGGTTCTTGGGTGTATTTTTTATGAGTGTTGCCACTTTTGCCAGCGGTGGAATTTATTACATTCTCTGAGGTTGCTTGTGTTATCTTCAAGGACATGTAGTGGTCTTTCTTACGAGGATTTTTTCTTAGATAAGCTCCTTTTGCCCATTATATAATAATATCTCGGATCATCACTATATTTGATCATTTTGTCTTAATTGGGAGATATATACTTTATTGGGAATGTGGTTGTGGAGGCTATTATGATATGTCCTTTTCTTATATGGTGGTGATGTATGAAAATATATTTTGATAAAGATTTTATGCATAGCTACCACATAAGTTGATTTCATCATTGGCGGTGCTTCGATGTCTGTTGCCACTCAGAATCATCAGACACTGACATGGATAATGCAAGCCCTGGGATTGGTAGTAAGGAGGCCATTACGAGATTAGACTCTGATACTTCTGCCCATGAAGCGTTCATCAGTGCTACTATTGACGCTAAGAAGGAATATATGCGACTCGCTGAAGTTGGTAACTATATCATTAGTCAAGGCATACTTGGGTCTGAGTATGTGCAAGTGAAGGATCAAGGTGGCTTAGATATACATCAGCACAATAAGAATAAATCTAGCCGAAAGAAAAAGAGTAAATATTGTTATAAACAAAGGATGGAGATCAAAGAAATATCTCTGGATCACGAAGACCTGTGCAAAAGAGTATCAAGGGTACAAAAAAGGGCGCTGATAGGCAGGTGGATGTTTCCGGATGGGAAAGAGATTGATATGGATGGCTGAGTTCGACAGAAATGGTCCACTTTAATTGGATATGCTCCAAAGATTAGTCTGCTCTTAAACGGTTGGTATAGTATACACTTTATGGATGAGCGGGATATAGATAAGATTGTTCATAAAACATGGGTTCGGGGGCGGAGTTTCTTATAGCTTGTCCCCTGGTATTTGGGGTTCAACCCTGTGATGGAAGCCCCAAAGAGCCGAATTATATGGGTCAAACTTCCCGGTCTACCATTAGAGTTCTAGACGCTCAAAGCACTCCAGGAAATTGGAAATTCCATTGGGGAGACTAAGTACATTGATCCGAGAATAGTTGGGGCGAATGATAAAAGGATAGCTTGGATTCTTGTGGAAGTTAACTTTGCCGGAGGACTACCTGGAGATGTTGATCTCATCTGGGGACAGCGTCGTCACCGTCAAAGAATCGACTACTGGGGCATTCCATTTAGATGCCTCATTTGCTATAAAATTGGACATCTCTGGGAAAATTGTCCTCTTCGACTTAGGACAGGAAGAAGTGGTCCTTCTGGCAGCAAGGGGAGTCGGCATAACACCTCCGCAACTGGACTCCTGGGCACATCGGACACAGGTAACCCTATCCCGGTTTCCTCTAATGATGAACCATTTACCACTGCTTTTGAACATAGTGATAGGACATTGGCGGATGAAGAGGGGGAAAGTAGAGATATGTACTGTAATTTGATTAGTCCTCCTGTGGTCAAGGATTTTCGCCCTACCAATTTTCCTGTGCCTAAATTATCCTCTCACGTTGTTGATTCCTTACCCGACCCTGGGTTAGTATCGGGACAAGGTTTTGCACACACTGGTTCCGCGAATGAATGTTGTAAGGGGGGGGTACTTAGTCCACCCCAGGCATATTTTGCACCAGTATTATATGAATGTGTCAGGGATTCTAGGGTCATAGTTTCCAACACTGGTGCTGAATCGGTTCCTCCACTTTTTGGGTCATCAAACTTTTTTGTCAGTGAATCGTCGCATGCACTTTTGTCTAAGGATCAGTCTATTCCTACTGGCCTGCTATCTTCTCCTCCGTCCTCTGATGACCCTGTTGAACTTCCCGAATCCCCTCATATTTCGGTGGGGAGTGATATCGACACGCTGCTTGGTAACCCGCATTTAGATCTTGCTGCCCTCACTGTCTTTGATAAAGCTATTGTCTACCCATCGTGTCCAAACCCGTTTCTGTTGTTTCTAACGTTACCATTCGAAAAAAAAAAGAAATGTGGGCCTAGAGTGTCAAGGGATAATCTCAGGTCATTGTCACTGCTCTCTGATGAGAATGTAAACCTCACTGACGTCCATATTGCCATTGTCGACGAAAGTTCTATCAATCCCCGGGCGCTTAGAGCTAGACAACCCGCAGATGTGCAGCAATGATCCATTTCCTTTCCATGAACATAAGGGGGATTGGCGATGCCTCCAAAATTCATTGCCTCCGGAATTTGTTTTGCTCGGAAGATCCTTGTATAATTTTATGTCAAGAGACACTGTGCGCTCGAGAAAAGGCCATTAATTCTTTTATGAGCATATGTAAAGGTTGGAAAGCTGCGGCAATTGACTCTATCGGTCACTCTGGTGGCATGATTGCGCTCTGGAATCCTTTCTGGGCTAATTTCAAAGCATATAGGTTTTTTGGTGGAATTTTGCTGACTGGTCATATCCGTGGTATCGAAGGCCTACTCAATATCATAAATCTACATGCCCCATACCAGAACAGGCATGTGTTCTGGAACAGGTTTCAACTGTCTGGTATTCTCTCTCTCAGAAATTTGGTGATCATGGGGGATTAAAATTTATTTTTACATGCAGATGAGACAATGGGGTTTGAGGGCTAGAACATACTTTTTAGCTGACTATTTGAATGATCTGTTTGCAAAGTATCATATGGTTGATATTCGTCCCAATCCCATTGCTCCCACTTGGTTCAATAATAGAGTGGAGGAGGATTATGTTGGTAAGCGCCTCGACCAAGCTCTGGTGAAGGTTAGTTTGATCACCTCATTGGGTTTGCCCAGATCTTCTGTGGTGACTTCCAATATATCAAACCATATGCCCATCCTGCTCTCTTGGAGCTTTGGTGAACATTCCAAGGGCATGCCATTCAAGTTCAATCGAGCATGGCTGGAAGAACAAGAGTTCATGGATCTAGTCAGGGAGTCTTGGCTATCTGTGGATGACACCCAGGGACTGTCGGGATGAAACCGATTCCATTTCAAATTACAGAGAATGAAGAAGGCAGTCAAAAAATGGGAAATTAATAAGAAAATGGCTCTTAGGGCGGAGATTGTTGACATTAAGGCAAAAATGAGACAGATATATATGGATTTCATGAAGAAGTTTCTAGATATTCAATCATATACAAGACTGAAGACTTTGGAAGACAGACTGAAACAGATTCTTCTCCTTGAAGAAATAACATGGAAACTTAAAAGCAGGAATAGATGGTTAAGAGAAGGAGACCAAAATACAAAATATTTCCACAAATGTGAAAATCATCGCAGATGCAGAAATGCGATCTGGAGTATTAAGAAGAGGGATGGAAGTTGTGCAATTACTACACAGGACATACAAGAGGAGGCCTTTCGGCATTTCTCATCCTTTTATCAACAAAACTCCAACATTGATGTGGATTGTCAAAGATGGTTCCTGGATCGGGTTGACAGGATGTTCAATGAAGATGACATCAAATGTTTCGATGAACACATCACGGTTGTGGAGGTAGAGGGGGTCCTGAAGTCACTTCCCCATGATAAATGTCTCGGGCCAGATGGCTGGACATTAGAATTCTTCATTAGCTTCTTTGATATCATGGGCGAGGAGATTGTTGAAATTAGTGAATCTTTCAGGATAGCTGGAAGCATTCCCTCTAATCTCAATTCCACTTTTATCGCCCTTATTCTGAAGGTGGATGAACCTAACACTTTTGGAGATTTCAGACCGATTTCCCTTTGCAATCTTCTGTGCAAAATCACATCCAAGATTATTGCAAACAGGCTAAAGTGAACCCTATCTGTGCATATTTCTCCCGAACAATATGGTTTTCTCAGCGACAGATCCATGCATGATGCAATTGCCATCGCACAGGAGATTCTGCACACTATGCACATGGAAAAGAGAGAGGCTTTGGTTATGAAGGTGGATTTGTTCAAAGCATATGATACACTGGACTGGTCTTATATCCACCTCGTGTTGTTAAAAATTGGACTGCCCATTAGAATCATATGATGGATAATGTCATGCATATCATCTGTTAAATACATTGTGTTGATTAATGGCCTCCCGACTAATTTTTTTGAAGCTGGTAGAGGTCTGCGCCAAGGTTGCGCACTATCTCCCTTGATTTTCATTTTATTTATGAATGGGTTCACTAATATGATGCACTATGCGGAGCAACAAGGGTATATATCTAGTTTCTCTTTCTCGGATTCTGTTTCTACTTCTCACTCACTTTTTTTGTTGATGACATGTTGCTCTTTGGTAGACTGAACAGGAACCACTGGCTCTACATCCATTTCATCTTAACAAGATTCGGAGAGGCCACGAGTTTATGTATCAATAAGTCTAAATCCTTTCTCTTATATGAATCTGGTGACTTAAATGAAATTTCCTTCATTGCAGAACACATAGGGGTCAATTTTATGCTGGCCAAGGAAGGCTTCCTATATCTAGGTTTTAAAATCAAGCCATGCGGATACAAGTGTAGGGATTGGCTCTAGATGGTGGATCGTTTCAGGATGAAAATCAATAAATGGACCCACAAATGGCTGACTTTGGGGGGCAGACTCATCATGGTTCAGGCAGTGCTTTCACAATTAATGGTGTATTGGGGGCATCTGTTCTTCATTCCTGAATTGATTGTGGATAATATTAATACAATATTACACATTTCATCTGGACAGGTACTGGCTTGGTGCGCAAATATCATTTGGTCAATCTGGATCGTATAAGTCGGCCCAAATCACGCGATGGATGGGGCATATTGAATACGAGAATGTTCAACAAAGCACTGCTCATAAAGTCCTTTTGGCGTGCCATCTATGGGTTCGGCATTTGGAACAACATTGTTAAATGTAAATATCTGGATGGAGATCCGCTGCTCCAGCTCATATGTCATGAGTTCACTATGCCCTCTTCCTATTCTACAATTTGGGGTAGTTTTAAGAATATTTTGGGTCATGTAGTGGACAAAATTGTATGGCTATTTAGAGACGGTGGTCATATTCCGATAGGGGTGACATGCATTTAGGGATTTAACAATGTCGTGGTCCCTTCTCCTCGTATTCTCCATAAAATGGCTCACGGAGGTATTGTTTTCCTTTCACAAACTATACACTCTTGGTCATTTAATGCCCCTGTGTTCAAAAACGCTGCCCAATTGGGATTGGTGGACGAGGACGCATCTGATTGGGAGATGTTATTCAATGAGCTACGGGCTGCTGGCTTTTCACATTCGACGGGAGGGGACTTGATTACATGGAACAGTCCCACCAAAGAGAAGGTACCTATTGTCAAGGACATTTATTGTTATATAAATTCTCAGTCACAGGATGCACATTATACAGGAATTTTTGGACAATTTTGGTCCCGGAAGATACCCACGAAAATCACTCTTTTTGGATGGCTCACCTGGCAAAATAAAATTCTCACATGGGATAATATTGTTAAAAGAAGCCAACAGGGACTGGGTAGATGTTCGATATGTGGTAATATGGAGGAAACGGTTGAACACATTTTTTTTTGTTGTCCAATTGTATTACAGTTATGGAATCTTTTCAGCTCTTGCCTACTCCATTCAATCTGGATCCCTCGTGACTTCATATCTGCTGCTGTAGAATGGGATAAGCTTAGGAACAGATTCAGATCTCTACCCTTCTTCCTGATTTGGGAAGTTTGGCTGGCTAGGAATAGACTGATATTTGAGGGCAAGGTTTTCTCCCTTTCTTCTATACACACAGCCATTTGAGATGGATTCATCTACAGCCCCAACCTCTGGTCTCATGCATAGATAGGTCTCTCAGAACACGACCACATGAGATTTCTATCCCAGCTGTTTATTTTGATGGGGCATGCAAAGAGGGAATTACAAGGTGTGGCGCATGGATCAAATATTCTGACAGGGAGAGGATTCACATGTTCTGGAACGGGGGTCGGGGCACCAATAACAAAGCAGAATTTATGGCATTATGGGGTGGCCTATTAGCAGCAAACAATTTACAGATGACAGGAATACACATATATGGTGACTCCAAACTCGTCATTGAAAGTATTACAGGTCGTCAGCACTTGAATATTCCGGAACTGCAGGGATGGTACATTCGGACACAACGATTATGGTGCAGGGTGGGAAAGCCTCCAATTACCCACATTTACCGAGACAACAACACTAGGGCGGATGGTCTTTCCAAAAGAGGTCTCAGAGAAGCTTTTGGTTTGATGCAGGTGGAAAATTATAGGGATCATAATCTTATTCGGAAGACCACTATTCATATTCCATAATCGCTGTTTCGACCATGAGAAACGTCATATTTTTTCTTTTTGTGTTAATCTATGTACCTTTTTCCCTTTCCTACAACAAGCGAGCCTATCTTCTTATGCAAGCAAGCCAGAACACAATCAACAAGCGAGCCTATTGGAGGTTATTTTGCAAGCGAGCTGGTACTATTTATCCTCAAGCGAATCGGTTATCAGATACTACATGCAAGCAAGGATGGCTACTACAAGTGTGCCAATTTATATCTTGGTTTCCACTTTTCAACGATTCTGTTAGATAGTGTTGCTCTTGATATACATCCAGGCACTCGGACTCCTTTTCCATGGATGCGATAACCTTCAGTGCATGAGCTTATCTTTCCTTTTCAAGCGGGCCTGTTTCTAGGATTCAGATAGACGAACAAGGCAGCCTATATCCTTTCTACATTATGCCCACAATTTTAAATGCTATTCTTCAGTGTACAAATGGGCAGCGGGCTCGATGCTTCATGATATAGGATCTCTCTATTTTCTATCTTTTGATATGTAATCCTGGATCTTCTTATTTGTTGTTCAATGAAGGCAGATCTGCTTCAATGCATTTGTAAATCTTGTTTGGAGTGGTTGCAAAATCCTCCGTAATAGGTGATCCCATTTCGAGATTGTTCGGGCTACTTTCTTCTTTAGAAGTTGCTCTTATATCTCTTCATGATTAGGATTACGGTTATTTCCAGCTATTTGTACCTGTGAATGTAATAATTGATACATGAACTATTATAATACAACAATTTTTTTCTTCTGAAAAAAAGAAAAGAAAGATGGTTAGCATTGTAAGAGATATGTATTTTGATTTAAGGACGCATTAGTGTTTTTCTTTTTTCTGTTTTCCATCACTTGTTTTTGAAATTGGATACAAAATTTGATTTATTTTAAAATGAAAATAACAAGTTTATGTTATAGATAAATATTTTAGGATTAATCACATAATTATATAAATTCTCAAAAACGTGTCCCAAATTTTTCTTTTTTTCATTTCAACTTTTATTTGGATTGTGCTTAAAATTAATATGCAAAATTATCGGATCATACTGGACTGTTTTAATTACTACATGGGCACTACCCGAATTTCATTTACATTTATGAAATGTTATCTGGTCATTAATATTTTCCCTGTAAATCTTTGTAATTTACTTTGATTTGATAGACACTAATTAAATTTGCATCATTAATTCTCAATTGGTGGGTCAAATGCCCATGGGAAGGTGTTGTCTTGTCATAATCTTTTAAGGGCTCGATAACAGATCCGGTCATGCCAATTCTTTGGAATTGATGGCCATGCGGCTTTGCTTAGTATTGAATTTTGTAATCATTAATATGAGTTGATAGTTAGCATTGAAAGGATATTTATTTTGATTTACGGGAGGAAATTGGTCTTTTTGAGTTTCTTTCTTATCAATTTTATCTAGAAAGGGGTAGAGTTCAAATTTTCACAAAGCTAAATTTATTTAACGTTGCGAAAAGACCCATTATTTCAACTATTATTTTCATTCTGTTTAAAATTACACTCAAACTCGTTTTTAGCAAACCTTTTATTTCTTCTTCACGTAACAAATGGTACGAGAGCGAAGAATACTTTCTCCTCGTACATAGTCATACTCTTTTAAATATGTAAAACTGAGATTACATTATGATGGGGTAACGAACTAGGAAGCCTTGGACTTCATAATAGTGTTAGGTTTGGCATTTTAGTTTTATTTATTTATTTAGGTGATAAAAGCTCTTACAATGGATGGCTTCCAGATCTATTTCATATAGAAATATATAATTCCAAAGAGTTTTTTATATTAATTTTAGATTAAATGATTGCATTATATTGAAATAGATTTATAAATGAAATTCATATTGAATTTATATAATCTTATTGTTAAAAACAGAAAATCTATTAACTAAATGGTTCTCCAGGTGAGATATTTGGAGAGTGCACAAGCACTCCACACAAGTATGTACTATACAGTGAGAAACATATAGGCTTTCATACTAATGGGGTGGTTCCAACCACTCCCTAGATATTAGGATCTGAGATCTAATCTTAGAGTCTCAATCCTATCCAAACAGCTAGATTTCTCCATTATCTTTTAACGCTCCCTCTTAATGGAGAAAGTGTACTAAAAGAATACCATACACCTGCTCGTTTAGTCTCAGCTAGGCTTACAATAAAAACATGAAAAACTTGGTAACAAAGGTTTTCATTTTGGTCTTTTTGCTTGCAATTCCTTGTTTGCTCATTCCTAGGCAAGGCTTCATCTTTACTTTTCTCGCCATGAGGTAGTGATAGATCTTCACCTCCTTTCTTCCCCAATGATGGAACTCTTGAACTCGTATTTTCACCTCTCTCAAAATTATGACAGGCTTGATAGGAGAATTATTCCTCTCACTATTTCCGGTGTCAAACATCTGACACTACAACATAAAGGGGGGTTTTAAGACAATTTTTGGGTAAATTGTCTTAACTTGAGACAAAAGAAAACTTGTGTATTGTCTTAAATATTGTCTTTAAGCGGGTGTCTCAAATTAAATCGTCTTAAAATTAAATTGTCTTAAAATATTGTCTCTATAAAGACAATATATAACACGAGCATTTTGTCTCTTCAGAGACAATTTCATTTTTGTCTCTCCAAAGACACTTTCATTTTTGTCTCTCTAGAGACAATATAAAACAATGAATCGAGAAAATATCTCACCATTAAAATAAATCAATATAAAAATATTTAATTAAAAAATCTACAATATCATTGAATAATTCATGTTAGGGTACAGTGGAATCTAACCACCAACCTCCTGCATGGCAGGTGCTCTTCCATTGAGCTAGCACCCTTTAAAGAATTATGTGAGGAGTTATGACAGTCCTTGAAATTGTATAATAGGCATTGATTTTTAAAAAATGTTCAACACATAATGGCATAATCCTTGTAAAATATATAATCATGCAAACCCCTATTTTTAAGTTAATAAAAAAATAACTCAATGGAGTTAGCTTTTTAACTTAATAAAAAAATAACTCAATGGAGTTAGCTCACTTTGGCACCCTTGTAGCTTGACTTGCACAAAAAGCTAATAATAAACAATAATCTACAAACAAATTAATCTAGCCATACAAAGAAAATGAACTATAATCAGCACAAGAAATACAACCACCACCCAAAGAGCTACACCAGCGTGCTAGTAGGCTCTAATGACACATATGATGTAGTACACTAGCTGTATCAACTCTATAGAATTGCCATTATTATTAAGATTTGTAGTTAATGGAGAAAAAATAAAAAACAATCTAACTCGTTTTATTGATTGATAATGTCAATCTTTAGAAAAAGAATTACAGACATGTAGGCCTTGAAATCTTTCATGACATCAAGGAACTCATCATATTTCTCTCCATTGTCCTTGAATATCTCTCTTTTACTTCCTCGAGACATGCCACAGCATCATCTGTTGATAACCTTTTTGATCCTTCATAATGATGATGCAGTGTCGAGTTGTGTTAGAATGCTAATGTAGTCCCGAGCAAAAAAAATAAGCAGGTTACTCATTTGAAATCATGTCTTTTGTACAAAATTGCAACAAATTCACTTAGAAGCACCAATTAAGAAGGAAAATAACGGGCTAGAAAGACACTTAGAAACTACTATTTTATCAAACAAAACAAATACACAAATCGCACATTTAAATTATATATTGATAAAACACTGGGAATTTGACCCTTTGAAACCAAGAACTCTAAAAGCTTTAATAGGAAGTCCATATGAACAGGAATAATGGAATGGTTATTCAAGGATCTCTTTAAAAAAAATTAAGAAAGAAAAATTTTATAAATTTAAGTATAACTTAGTCAATTATATCTCTAGGTATTGCCCAGCTAGGCCCTTCTACTGATCCTCAAATCACCAAGCCAAGCCCTATCAACCCTAGGTACACTGTTGATGAAATTATTAGGCACTGCATTGGCACATTATCAGGCATTGTTTATGGAATTTTTTCCAGACAACAGATAACTTAAGCCTTCGGTGAGATTTCTTAGTCCTTATTTTTGTTCCCAATGTGTAATAGCATGAATGAATGTATGTTTAGTGCCAGCCTCTTGTACAATAGCTTGCAAAGGTGTACTGTAATGGACCTAATATTCCTACACATTGTAACATCAAGGCCCAAAACCATTTCAAAAGTTAATAGAAAACATACTCACCCTTCGAGCACTGCATAAGGATCTAATCACAGTCTCAGACGCAACTTGAAATTAAGAAATTTGATATATTACATCATAATCATTCAAATATTTTATGCCTACCACTCTTTGAAATGAATACAAAGACAACAAGAGGATTCAAACTTTAAATGCATAAGCATTATAATCATAAAATCATCATGTTTATTCAGCTTGGATGCAACAAGTTATAGGAGTAAAAATTTTACACTCACCTGAAATCCTTTTGGAAAAAGAGTGTTTCCAAAAGAATGGTACTAGCAATCAATGCCAACTTGGTCATATGAATAAACACAAATGCAATCTCATTACTTTCAATCTCATGAAAAAAGCTAAAATCTAGAAAAACTTAGGGAAATGGTTTTGCAAGATTGAAACAAGACAATAATCTACATTGCTTCAATATACCTAATAGAATCCAACAGTGTTAAAACCCAGACAGAGGTTCAAAAGTACACTAGAGATACCATTCAAAATACCAAATCCCATTACAGCCCATGCATCAAATGGCTAATGTTCAAACAGTTTCAACCATAATGCTATATGTAGATAACATAAAGTAATCAGAAGATGCCAGCTCATCAATGTTGTGGCTGCCAATCAAAGTAGCAACATATACTCAATCAAATTTACCAACCAAAAATCACAAATATGAGGCAAAATCCTTTCCAAATGATTAAAAATTAAAACTAAAATTTTACTCCCTCTTTAGACCGCTCTAAAGATAATATGTTGACTCTCCAACAATAGAATGAGGATTGATGAAAAAATGTAATCTTAGGGCTGAAATCTCCCCAATGTAAAACAATTTGTTTGCATTACATATTGTGCCTGAAAAGGAATGGAAATTTGCATAATTTTTTACATCCAAATCTTCTGAAGATCTAGAAGTGGAGATTTAACAACCTTTGATCACTATTGGACCCCATCATGACTGTAAGCATGGTTGAAAACTCAGATGGGAAGTAGCTTTACCAACAAGAAGCACACCTCATGAAAGCAAGATATAAAGTTCACCTTAATTCAACAATATGGCATTTTCTTCTTAATGGCCATTGGATATAAATTAGCTAATCCATTCAACTCGTGATTGCTTGTTACAACAGTCTGGCGACAGTAGGAGAATGATATACATGTAAATTGTACACTGTAAACATATATTGAAGATATAGGCTATGATGTCTCTGTTAATTCTAGAAACTCATTGTGAACATCAATTTTTTTGCCATTAGAATCTGTGTTAGACACCATCTCTTGCCAATGCTCGAGCATGGATGAAGTGCAAGAAGTCACTTTCTTCGCCATTGGCAGTAATTGGCAACATGAGAACATAACCAATGTTAATAGCATACTTTACAAGACACCTACTCTCAAGGACTCCCTAAGAAATCATCCTATTGATGTACATTTTTTTTTAGCAGATAGAATTTGACATCCTAGAGAAAAACACTTCTTAAAACAAGATATTACATTGTCATTAATAAAAATTTACTTCAATTAATAACTACTTCCAATATAATTTTTTTAATTATTTAATTATGCTTATTCAATATCATTATTATTAACAACCACCCAATTCTCACTATAATTGGACTTTGAAGTTCTCCACCAACGTATCAATAGTAACTTGGTGCATATATTTACCTCAGGCACCCACCTTTACATTGTAGTTTGACTTGAGAGTTATAAGAATATTCAATGGTCCTAGACACATTATAAAATGACAATAGTTTCTAAAGTGCCAAAACTTTCATATCCTTAGCCTTCATCAATTATCAAGTCTTAGAGTAATTGTAAAACATTCAAAGAATCCAAAACTTAAGTTTATTAATGTTGAAGACAGGGCCCGCGATCCTCCTATGCTTCACCCATCCCAATTGATCTACCAAAATCAGTCCCCACCATAGCAAAGTCAACACCAAGGGCCTATGTGTCTCCTTTCCATAGTAACTAAATTTATTTGATAAAACTTAGTTGATTAGCTCTGGTTCTGAAATATATAGTCATTGATGGATTCCATTCCAATAGAAAAATGTCTCTCCTGAGCAACAACAATTAACAAATACTAATCAGACATTGATTTCAACATTGACACTAATGGAAAAATTCAAACAACTAGCAAAAAGCATATGTTATAAATTCATTGGCCTAGCAGTTTGAGGCCTACAAGAGCAACATATGAAAGAAAAATAAGTCTCAAAGGAAAAGAGAATGAATGATAGAGAGAACCATATATCTGACTCCACTTATGGTAGTGTGGTGTGACTCTAGGAATAATGTCATGAGAAATATTCTGCATGGGTTGTCCAAGAGCCACCTTAATAAGTTTTATGTACTCACTCCCAGTGATTATCCGGTAAGGTAGGCCTCTTATCCCTTGGGCTGTATGGGCCGTCTGGAATGCATAAGGTCTCCATATCAACTCTCTAAAGAGTTTGACAATTATGCTCCCAAACAAAACAACTAAAATGGCAACGAATAATTCAACACTGCTTCTATTAACAAAATCCATCTTCAAAACCTCACACAATACCATACCATTACAGGGATACTTCACTCTGTTTTCCCAATAGTTCTGTGTATCAATGAAATTTTCACAAAAACGAACTAAGTCGTTTCGTGTTTATACATGCAATTGGGACCTAGAAATGCAATGAAACTACAAAATGAAGGAGTATTTAGTCAAACATCCTAATTTTTCCAATCAATGATGACAACTATAATTTAAATTTCACTTCCAATGCATACAATGAGCAGGCAGCACCACCAACATGCACAATGAAGGCAGGGTGCTTAATAAAGAAGAAAATAAGGATTCATTTTTTTCATTTTTAGATTTTAGATTAAAAAGTAAACAAAGAGAATATAGTCAACACCTTTTTCTCTTCTCCTAGAGACAGGTTCAACAGCCCCCTGTAGCCTGCTCAACAACTCATCTATTAGGGGACCTAGCAAGGGCTATGAAAATGCTAATGCCTCCTTCCAAAGAAACCACTTTGGCAACATCTGCATTGACTAATAAATTTGCTATGCCTGTGTGTCTCCTTTCCATAGTAACCGAATTTATTTGATAAAACTTCGTTGATTAGCTCTGGTTCTAAAATATATAGTCATTGATGGATTCCATGCCAATAGAAAAATGTCTCTCCTGAGTAGCAACAATTAACAAATACTAATCAAACATTGATTTCGACATTAACACCACTGGAAAAATTCAAACAACTAGCAGAAAGCATATGTTATAAATTCATTGGCCTAGCAGTTTGAGGCCTACAAGAGAAACATATGAATGTAAAATAAGTCTCAAAGGGAAAGAGAATGAATGATAGAGATAACCATATATGTGACTTCACTTATGGTAGTGTGGCATCACTCTAGGAACAATGTCATGAGAAATATTTGGCATGGGTTGTGCAAGAACCTCCTTAATAAGCTGTGTGTACTCACTCCCAGTGATTATCCAGTAAGGTAGGCTTCTTATCTCTTGGGCTGTATAGGCCGTTTGGAATGCATAAGGTCTCCATATCAACTCTCTAAATATTTTGACAATTATGCTCCCAAACAAAACAACTAAAATGGCAACGAATAATTCAACACTGCTTCTATTAAAAAAATCCACCGTCAAAACCTCACACAATACCATACCATTACAGGGCTACTTCACTCTTTTTTCCCAATAGTTCTGTGTGTCAATGAAATTTTCACAGAAATGAACTAAGTCGTTTCATGTTTATAGGTGCAATTGGGACCTAGAAATGTAATGAAACTGCAAAATGAAGGAGTATTCAGTCAAACATCCCAGTTTTTCCAATCAATGATGACAACTATAATTTACATTGCACTTCCAATGCATACAATGAGCAGGCAACACCACCAACATGCACAATGAAGGCAGGGTGCTTAATAAAGAGGAAAATAAGGATTCATTTTTAAATTTTTAAATTTTAGATTAAAAAGTAAACAACGAGAATATAGTCAACACCTTGTGCTCTTCTCCTAGAGACAGGTTCAACAGTCCCCTAGCCTCCTCAGCAACCCATCTATTAGGGGACCTGGCAAGGGCTATGAAAATGCTAATGCCTCCTTCCATAGAAACCACTTTGGCAACATCTGCATTGACTGATAAATTTTCTATGCATGTGTGTCTCCTTTCCATAGTAGCCGAATTTATTTGATAAAACTTTGTTGATTAGCTCTAGTTCTGAAATATAAAATCGTTGATGGATTCCATGCTAATATAAAAATATCTCTCCTGAGCAACAACAATTAACAAATACTAATCAGACATTGATTTCAACATTGACACCACTGGAAAAATTCAAACAACTAGCAGAAAGAATATGTTAGAAATTCATTGCACTAGCAGTTTGAGGCCTACAAGAGCAAGAGCAACATATGAAATTAAAATAATTCTCAAAGGAAAAGAAAGTGAATGATAGAGAGAACCATATATCTGACTCCACTTATGGTTGTGCATCGTGACTCTAGGAATAATGTCATGAGAAATATTATGCATGGGCTGTGCAAGAGCCTACTTAATAAGTTGTGTGTACTCACTCCCAGTGATTATCCGGTAAGGTAGCCCTCTTATCCCTTAGGCTGTATAGGCCTTCTGGAATGCATAAGGTCTCCATATCAACCCTCTAAAGAGTTTGACAATTATACTCCCAAACAAAACAACTAAAATGGCTACGAATAATTCAACACTTCTTCTATTAACAAAATCCATCTTCAAAACCTCACACAATACCATACCATTACAGGGCTACTTCACTCCGTTTGCCCACTAGTTTTGTGTGTCAATGAAATTTTCACAGAAATGAACTAAGTCATTTCATGTTTATAAGTACAATTGGGACCTATTAATGCAATGAAACTGCAAAAGGAAGGAGTATTTAGTAAAACATCCCAATTTTCCAATCGATGATGACAACTATAATTTACATTTCACCTCCAATGCATACAATGAGCAGGGAGCACCACCAACATGCACAATGAAGGCAAGGTGCTTCATAAAGAGGAAAATAAGGATTCATTTTTTTTCATTTTTAGATTTTAGATTAAAAAGTAAACAAATAGAATATAGTCAACACCTTGTGCTCTTCTCCTAGAGACAGGTTCAACAGTCCCCTGTAGCCTCCTCAACAACCCATCTATTAGGGGGCCTGGCAAGGGCTATGAAAATTTTAATGCCTCCTTCCATAGAAACCACTTTGGAAACATCTGCATTGATTGATAAATTTTCTATGCCCTGCAGAAGAACATATAAAATGCACTTGTTGATAGCCTGATTGAGCCTTTCAATATGTAATTGAAGAAGCGCTCAAGCAAACTAACTCTACACCTGCACACAACTAACAAGTGCAGCTAATAGCGATGATTAATTTCACAGAATCATCCATGGAAAATTAAATTAAGAAAGTTGTGCAGAATGCAAGGCAAAAAGAGACTGACTGACCTATAAATTGGGAATGTTGGTTTCACGGGATCACTTATGAACAAGTAAGATTGAGAAAGTGATGCAAAGTGTAGTGTACCTTTGCTGCTTCTAGCTGTACCCCTCTCGGCATGACTTTGCAATATCCAACAAAACCCAATACTGCCTTCATGCATTGGAACTTCTACCCTAGCAGGATCAACAATTACAATCTCAGTATCAATCACCACAAACATTGCAAGTGCAATGACTGCTCTCCATAATTCAATGCACACCAAATTTTTAATATCTCCAAAGTCAGCAACCTGAAAGCCGCATCTAGCGCTATGTCCCTGCGTGATACATTCACTGTAACCAATATTGGAAGATTGACCTAGAGTTTCGAATCCATTGTCCACTTGACGTTCTGAGAACCTACCACTGACAAAAACCTAAGAGTTGATGCATTTCCTAGAGCCGTCTCATCAAAAATCATCTAATCAAAGGGGCTAAGCTATGAAATATTGCGGCAATGCTTGACAAGTGCCCTGATATCAACCCCGTCCACGTCCCCCGTCACTGACAGCCAGAGCTACTTAACCCTTTGGAAATAGAGGGCAACAACATATTATCACATCACTCGTGATTTTCTCGCATAAATCTGGCCCTAGCTACAGGCTCTCGAACCACTAGTGGTGGCCCGTTGGCATGGAAAGCGATGAATCCATGAGGTCACAACACCTTTCCGCATTCATCGCATTCATCTCCTGGAATTCCTTCTCCTTCAGGCTTATTAACATGTTCCTTGCACTACCTCCTTAGAAGCTTACGCTCCACAATTTGTTAGATGCAATGGTAGAGTCAAAGGGCATGACGAAGAGCCTAAAATCCCCTGCAAATGGAGGCAAGGCTAGCCCTATCAAAACCCTTGCAAAAGGAGGTGAGGTTGGCCCTATCACCGGAGGTGAGGTTGGTCTTGTCCCTGGGATTTGAGAGTGAAAAAATGTAACAATGCTTCTTCGAAAGAGTCGACCAATCAATATCGCGCTCCTCTTTCGACCTGCTTGTAATAATTACCTGTCTCCAACCCTTATTGTGTCTACTTCCCCTCTTATTTTTCGTAATTTTTTCGCTCCTTGAACAAATTTTCTTAATTTCTAACCTATCACAATTAAAATAGTTTTGATTTTTAAACTAAAATAATAATTTAGGATTTTAAAACAAAATATTAGTCGGCCTTAAAAAAAATGTTTTATAGTGATATAATTGTTATGTGGAGTAGTGATATAATTTTTATGGTTGTTTAATCATTTATTGTTTTTATAAATAGTTAAGGTAACTTTATTAATCAATGAGGATTACTATTTTTTTAATTCATGAGGTTATTTTAAGATCTTTGTGCATAATTTAGGTGTAAGTCTAAAATAATCCATGTTTCTGAGTGCTTTAAAGAGGATAGAGATTAAAGTACAAATTAGATTATAGAGGGATGTGATGAGTTTTTTAATTAAAATACGTGTAGTGATTATATGGAAAAGAAGCAAAGAATATGCACCTTATATAAAAGTAAAATTTAAATAAGTGCACTTTAATGACAACACAATCCTTGTAGCATGATAACATATACAAAACAACCACATGAACTCAAAGAGCTATATAATAAGCATATTAGAATCCATTTGATATGTGAATGAAGTGTTAGAAAATAAATTATAAAGACATTGTACCATGGGCTACCCTATAAAGCTCTTACATGCAGTAGTGGAAGTGATCTCAAGTCTAAAATGGATGAGGGTAGGTGATGAGAAGCTCTTGACACCTTTGTAAGTAAATCCACCCTCTAGAATGAGGACTTGCACCTCTCCTTTATAGAACGGGATAGGAGGAGAGATAATGTAGTCGAGGAAAGAGAAGAGGATCAAATTGTGGGTTAAAGGCTTGTGTGCTAGATCATTTTGGATGTCACAATTCCTCTCTAGTGAATTTTCTCTCTTTCAAAACTAGGTTTGTCGAAAGTACACACCTGCTCAAAACACTTTGTAGCTAATGTTTTTCCTTTAATTGACAAATATGTTGAAAGTATATTTAGTGAGATGCATGTCTTCTAAAATATGTGTTGTTTTAGCACGTAATACTCATGATAATGAATTAATTGTATGAGCAACAAGTCAACACAACACCGTGGCACTACTTCTCCACGATCTCTATTTTTTTCTTATTATGAAGTTCCAAACTACTAGAAATAGTTCAATATGGTGCCCCCTTTGTAATAACTTGTTGTTTTCCTTTAGTAACCAGCTATATCTATTGCTTTTAATTTGTATGGATGAAATACAAACATTGCCTATAATTATCCTCCTTGAGCACACCCTCTCCAAGACTGTTCACTGTTTGAATGGTTGAAACACGGAATCTGCCAATAATAATCCCTTTTAACTATATCACCTCTCAATCTTTGCATTTCTCATTGTAATAATTAGCATGTGTAGATGAAAGTAGGTCTAATTCGACTTCATGAATAAAAGAAACCTTGCATATATGGCTAGGATGAATTGAATCATTACCCATTTAACCTAGTCAATATCATCCTCCTTAACCTCATTCCTTGCATCCTCCTTGACTGCACATACAACTCAACCCCTCTCCACTCCTTCAATCGGGATGAAAAGGATTCAATTTCAATAGGAAGAATCGACAAGCTGAAGAAACTCAAGTAAGTTATAGTCCCTGCATCCTCCTTTACTATTCCGGTGACTCAACCCCCTCAGCTCCTCCTCATCTCCTTCAATTGGGATAAAAAGGCTTCAATTTCAATAGGAAGAACAGGTAGGATTGTGAACCTCGAGCAATTTGTAGTCCATGCATCCTCCTTGGCTTCGTCTGCAACTCAACCCCCTTAGCTCCTTCAACTTGGATTAAAAGACTTAATTAGGAAGAAATGGTGGGATCAAGAACCTCTTGCAAATTGCAATAGGAATAAATGGACGGATCAAACTGCGCCATTCAAAACAACAATATAACAATATTTTCTCCCATGGGGTATTAAAAAAAAAATGTTGAAGCATTTGTTCCATATTTGAAATTTTAATAGACGAGAAGCTCAATGATATATAGACAAGTTAAATGCACTTTGTAATAAATTAGAGGTTTATAATGAACATTGAAAATATGACGTTTGAGCTTAAATATATTGGAGGAGAAAAGGACATACATGTTGTGCATCTACAACACAAAACCAACTACATATTGAATGGTAAGTCCTCCTTTCAAATAAGAGGAAAATACCACCAATTTTTCTTGGATCATAACCTAAGAGGAAATAAATTTTAAAGTAAAACCAATCCAAACCTAGCTGAGCTAATAAAATAAGGGCCTAAAATTTTGGGAGTAGATTTAAGGCTTATGCATCATGTTCATTAAATCTGGATAGATGAAATATTTTATGATACTTGTCAAATTGAATAAAATCTTCATAAAGACACATCTAAAAACCTTGGATATGTACAAAATCACTTGGATGCACTAAAATATACCCAAAATGTTAGTGGCACACACCCAAGGAAACAATTTTTTCCAAAACTAGTAGAAGTTCTAGAAAAAAAGGTTTTCATGAGAGATCCAGTCAGATAAAATTGGTTGAAAAGATAGAGGAGAAAGGATGAGGGAAAAAATGAAATCTAAAAAATATACACCAACACAATATAATTTTATCCCTAAACTGCTCAACCCTAGCAATATCTCGGTGCATATCAAATTTTTACATTGGCTTGTATTTATTACTTTAATCAATTGTAAAGGCAGGAAATTTACTCACTGATAAAAAATGGGCCCTTGAAATCTGAACCAAAGGGGAAGGCGCTAGATTTTATCCTATGTACACCTAGCCCTACACTCTATAGAAAAATGAAACCCAAAAAAAATATGGAAATGAGAAATAAATGTAAGAACAAAGGTCGACATCCAATTAATTGCAATATATAAGCCCAAAAATTGATCACTTCCTACCATACCTCTGAGTCTTGTTGCCCCATGGGTGATGGTAAATGATGGCGAATGACCGTGATATAGGTAGTTGTTTCCTTATCTATTTGTAAGGAAAGTTCCCAACTAATGAATGAGTCTTGTGCCATTGATATTGGGGAAAGCAAGTTATCTGCCAAATATTTTATGGAGGCGTGAGCCAAAATGTCCATTCTCCTCTGATACGAGCCATGTCATTGTTGTTTAAAGCTTGGTCTTCACAAACAGATCCGTCTAGAGCATTATAGGGACCCATCAATATTTTTCTCAAAAAACCTCTAAATGATAAAACCTCTGACTTTCTAAAGGGTGCAACCTAATGCTACTCATGGTAGGTTTTGGTCTTTCCATATGACATCCCCATTCATATTCGAGAGAACTAGAAATGAGTAATGATCTCATCCAAATCTTAGAGGTTTTCATTATCTTTATTTTGAACAAGGTCCTACAATTTGAGATTGAGTAATATATGTTTACTCCCAACTCTTACTAGCTCAAATAATAAGGGAAGATAGGAGAGTTGTCTCATGTTGAACTCTTTAAGTGAAAGCTCTGTTCATTTCTCTTGCTAAGAATACCACATGAGTGTACCCGAAAAATAGAATATTGCAAGGGCCTTCAAAAGGGGAATTTATAAGCCAACACCTCTCATTATGTTTCCTAGCAAGTGATTAAATTCACAAATGAGGACTTTTTAAAATGAGGGTTTTTTATATTACCGATAAGCTCAACACTCCTCGGTTTGGGCTCGATATTCATCCCTTATACCATGTTCATACAGTGGCATGATGGCACTCAAGGAAAATTTGGAATGGGAAATGCCCCAACCACACACCCATTGATGGCATGAAAATATGTCATAGATCAAAGTATTATAACCCTAAACCTCTTCTGAATTGAAATAAAAGGAAAACCCAATTAACCCAGTCATTATCATGTCCCCTTAACCTAATTCCCTGCATCCTCCTTGACTGCACATACAACTCAACCCCTACCCACTCCTTCAACCGAGATGAAAAGGATTCAATTTCAATAGGAAGAATCTACAGGATGAAGAAACTTGAGTAATTTGTAGTCCCTGCATCCTCCTTGACTATTCATGTGACTCAACCCACTCAGCTCCCCCTCATCTCCTTCAACTGGGATAAAAAGGCTTCAATTTCAATAGGAAGAATAGGAAGGATATGGAACCTCGAGCAAGTTGTAGTCCATGCATCCTCATTGGCTTGGTCTGCAACTCAACCCCCTTAGCTCCTTCAACCTAGATTAAAAGACTTAAATAGGAATAAATGGTGGGATCAAGAACCTCCTGCAAACTAAAATAGGAAGAAATGGTCAGATCAAACTGCGCCATTCCATCACTGTGGAAACACTTTATTATGTCGAATTACAAGATTACTTGAAACAAGGTTATCCACTCTTTTCTCATCCGTATTAGGGCCGAGTGGCAACCTCGACCCGAGTGGAAGTGCGATGTGTCCGGAAACTCAAGGCTTTCAGGTGAATACTGGAAGGTCCTTTAAGGTTCTTCTTTTTTTCTCTGCGAAGGATCCTAATGGAAAGGGAGGGTCTTTTACACTCCTAAATCAAATAAGGGTTGGAAGGCCTTGAAAGGATTATTATCTTCAACCCTGAGCTCTGCTCAGGTAAGGATATGCACCCACCAGTATCTCTTGATTCTCAACAAGGATTAGCAGTGTCCACATAATCAATGGTTCTAGCTTGTACTTAGCTTATCAACTATACATGCCTTATATCCCTAATCTTCATGAATCTCATAACATATTAAGTCTCTCTATTATCTTGAATACGAGGTGGCGGCAATAGGGTAGGACTATCCTTGGTAGGTTCAGGCAATGGGGAAGGATGAATGGGGTAGCTACTAAATCGTAGGTACTTGGTATAGTAAAAAATAATTTTATATTTTGACTAGCAAGAAGCCTTGGTTTGAAAGGCATTGATTTGCCTATGGAGAGACATATCATCACAAAGAAAGAAGAGGAAGAAACACTTACTAATGTGTTATAATTGTTTGAGCTAGAGGAAGGTAAAGTAGTAGACATGATATAGCTTAGGAAAAGTGGATCCAATCCAAACCAACCACCCTATGAATTTTACAATCCTAGAGGTAATCCAAACTTTTTATTATAATTTTGACTTGAAAGCACCTTTTGTTAGTCTCAATAAATGTGATGCAGGAGAATCAAGGCCAATTTTCATTATTTAATTATGTAATAAGGGGGGTGTGACATTTTAATTTTTTTATTAATTAAATTGTTATTTTTAAATAAATTAGGAGAGAAATTATAAAGGTGAGGATTTTGTATATATTATTTTAATAATTAAAAGGATATGAGAGAAAATAGAATTAGGTAGAAAATTTAGGGAGTAGGAATTCTATGTACGGGACTTTGTTGAGTCCACACCTAAAATGAATTTAAATTAGATTTAGTTGAGGATTGGGTGGAGAAATTTGTGGGGTGAAATAAATACATTATTTATGTATAAATAGGAGTGTTTTTGTGAGGAAAAACAAGAGCTGAGTACATGAGGAGGACAGGAAGAGTGAGGAGTGGTTTGAAGGGCCAAGAGCCAAGAGGTCGCCCAATGTAATATTTGGCCAAAGAATTTTGATATTGTTATCTGCAGTTGATTTGCATGGCTCTTTTCGCCTTCATGTGAATTTAAACTGAATGTTTTTATGGTTTTATTTTATAGAATAATTGAGCATTTTCATATTTGGTGAAGCAATGTGTTCTTTATATGCTAGGATTTGCTTTCTAGCAGAACCCGGCATCATTTGGTATTAGAGCCTCGGAAAGATATCTGTTTTGGATATATACATAGACTGTGTGTGAATATATGAGTGCAAGTATGATTGTGAAAAAGAGGCAACGGTGTTCCAGAACCAGTGTAATCGAAGTTGGGAAATATGTATGAAGGGCCAACACTACATTCGAATAACCATAGCATATAGAAGGGGACATAAACTATCCGCATGGCAAAACTTCAGTAAAAAGGAAAACGCAGGTAATTCTCAGACACCGTGTTCAGCATTTTTAGTCGAAATATGTAGATATGGCATGATAAATATGTTGGTGTAAAGTGTAAGGGATAGCAGATTGAATTTCGCCTTCGATGCAAATAATTCAGTGTAGTTTTCCACCAGCGTTCGGAATTATATTTGAAACTATTTGGTTATGATTACGTTGAATGTTGTGGTGTTCAATGTGGTCACCAGTTCAAACATTACGCAGAGTTATATTATCTATCACCGATTCTGAAATGAAGAAAGTAACGGTTTTCAATTTCATTATTACATATAAATAGAAATGTTGTAAATCACACTCCATCTGGAGCACACGACTCTGAAGAGCTTGCTGGAAAAAATGGCATAGAAAACTACTCCACGGATAATTTAAAGAACTCCACAAAATCCACGCTCTACCACAATGCGGATAAGCAAGGCTAGCATTTCCTACACCAGTGTTGGCTTATATTCATTGGGCCATACTAAATGAAGTGGAAGATACTCAATTAAGCCAAATCGGTCTAGTATTCGAAGAACAAATGGTTCTGGAGGAGCCATTGCAGCACAACATTGTATGATAAATAAATCAAGCTCTAAGCTGTCTTCACACCAACAAACTAAATGTGAAATCGATGAAGAGATTCCTATTGAAAAGAGATATCCTACATTTCCAGCTGTGCTTGACAATCAACCAAATTCGAGATATTTTACCCCATAGATTCCCATTTCTTCTTGTTGATCAAGTGGTGGAGTACAAACCTGGTATGTCAGCTGTCGCCATCAAGAATGTGACGATAAATGATAATTTTCTCCCTGGCCATTTCCCCAAGAGGCCAATCATGCTGGGAGTTCCCATGGTTGAGGCAATGGCACAAGTTGGAGGCCTTATGATGTTGCAACTTGAATTGGGTGGTTCCCGTGAGAACTTATTTTCGCAGGAGTAAACAAGGTGAGGTTTAGAAAACCTGTTGTAGCAGGAGATACGTTGGTTATGCGCATGAATCTAGTGAGGTCACAAAGACGTTTTGGCATTGCAAGGATGAGAGAAGGTGTATTTTTGTGTGTCATTTCCACAGGGTGTGGGTTGAAGAGACGGTGCTAGTAAGGTGTAGCCGGAATCACAAGGAAACCGCAGCCATTTGAACACAATGCAATATTGGAATGTTCAGAACTGAGACTAGAGCAGCAAGAACCCACGCAACCACGGTTGAAAGAATTCAGGAAATTCTGCGACATATGAAGACCAAGTGTGTTAGTGAACCATGGTAAGGTTGAAATATATACTTTGTCAAGTTGTATGCATACGGTCGAGTTGAGATGTGTTTACATGGATGGAACTTTATGTATATCATAATGTTAACTATTTTAACGTTGAGGTTCAAACAACGTTGAACCTTGAATGTCTGCGGTCTATCCAATGTTTTATATGGATACAAGGGATGAAGGTTGGGTCACCATATGGCTTTTATTTATGCCATTCAATCATTCAACGGATTTCCCTTGCTAATGATATAGTTAAAGTGGGATCTTAAAAACCAATTACGTTAAAAATGGTATGTGGTTTTGAGACACTTATATCAATTGTGTTGGGAAATAAATGGGAATTCTACGTTGATTGATGTAGTGGTAATCTGGCATATTTAGACCAACAAGAGGAAAACTAATTTCATCAAGAAGAAAAGTCTGGGCCTTGGTAAACTGCACATTTTACTACAGTACTTTGAAGATCAATGACTTGTATGAAGAGCTTAAACATGAATCAGGTTGGCAAGGACAAAGTTGTATGGTGCATGAAAGTGCAGATGAGAGATGGAACAAGATCACACAGAGATCTTGAAGGGAAATGTTTGCATTAAGATGATGAAATTATGAGCATGCAAGTATTGACGGTGATGAAGATGGCACAAAGGAATGGAAACCAGAAGGTTGAGTTTAGAGAAAGAAAGGTTTATTAATAACCTTAATAGGAGCATGAGGTATGATACTTCAGGAAGATATTTTTGAATATTGAAGATTGAATGATTTATTTATTTTCACCTTAAAATAAATCTTGGAACACTTGAATTGCATTTCGACTAAGACTTTAGTATCATGGGAAGTGATGAGGACAAACTAATGATTTTCATAAAGAATGAAATATGAAAGAAAGTGAAGATTGTATAACTTGAAACATCCATTGGGTCGAATCTTGAAGTGAAAACAGGTGTTAGAGTCAAATGGAAGTTTGGATAGTTTTGAGTTGATATTGAGTATTTTCATCCAAGATGAAAATTGGTGTAAGTCTGAAGTCAAAGAGTCGTAAGATAGGTCCAAAGTCATGATGTAATTGGGTGCATGATCAGCGGAGCCTGACACCCAAAGAATTGGTCGTTGTAACACATGAGTAATAAAGTGTTGTTTGCAGCAAAGTGTAGCAAGAAGGTTGTCAAAGATTGGTTCCAAGACAAAGAGAAGCCAAGCGCAGGAGGAGAAGTTACATTTTGATAAATGACAAGTGTGAAGGATTGCTGAGAAGTGGATTAAATGAAGTCTAAACGTGAACAGATGCAGTTCAAAATGAAGGGGAAGATGACTGTTGATAGTCATTTCCAGAGATCTGATGAAGAGTACGAGCGGGAGAAGGTTGAGATAAAAATTCACCTTGAATTGTTAGTGGAGTTGTTGCAGGAAAATGTGAAAAGCCAGACACATGGTTGGACCATGAGAAAAAAGGTGAAGTGGCAGAAGCTACACGCAAAGAGGGAAAAGCATGTAAACATACAGTTGGTGGAAGAGTTGAGGAAGCTCGAGTAGATGTTGAGTTGTGAAGAACTCAGAGAGGCTGAGTTAAAAATAGATGTTTCCATTTGTGGCCTGGAACATGGTGCAATTCTGGGTGAAGAGATCAGTGAGGAAGATCTCATGAACTATTGGGATAGTTTAGAAGCATCTGAGGATGTGTTGGAGAGAGAAACAGATGAGGTCATGAAGCCTTACATTTTTTTTCATAGTTTATGTATGTTTGCAGGATGTGCAAAAGATGGTGAGCAGTCTGATGGAACTGTCACAAAGGAGAATGAAACTCTTGAGATAAATTCTGGTAGAGAACTCCTTTCAGAGAAGGAAAGTGTCACTTGGTTACAACAGGAAGAAATCATAAATGACTTCTTATTTGGGGTAAGACTGCAAGTCGAAGCTGTTATGGAATAGGAACAAAGTGAAAATGCCGAAGAAAAATTCCAAGGAGGTAAATAAATGTATTTGTTTAAGGAAATTGCTGACAAAAGTTTACAATGTAATGATGCTATAACCAGGACAATTTAGGAAGATTTCCCAAGGAAGAGTGGAAGTAGTGATGAGACAGAAGAGAAATCTACAGAGGAACTGAATCAAATGAAGGATTCAGAGCAGCAAAGAGAGATGTTGACTGAAACATCCGGTGGGACCACAAGGTCTTATGTGTTTAAGACTAATGGTTTGTGTGCGATTACAGGTACATCACAAGGTGTTGAACAAACTTTGAAGTTTGTTAAAGAAAAAGAGTTGAATCTGAAATATGTTCAAAATGATGCTGAGATGGCAAGATCTCAGAAAGAAATGAAGGCAGAGGGGTCTCATGGAAATATTCAGCAGAATATTGAAGCGGGGGAAGAAGGACCATCTGATGATTGGTCAACAACAAATGAAGGTATGGAAAGTTGTGTAAAATTTCCAAGTTCTACCTCAGTTCAAATTGTTAAGTTATACATAAAGTTAGATCTTCAAAGAAGAGAGTTGGAAAAGCAGAGGATCTATTTTCAGGGAGAGTTGCTGAAAGACGCAGACAGGGAAACATTTTTCAAACAGATGATGTGGAGGAGGGAATAGTTGATAGTCTCATGGAGGATTTAAATTGGCATACTGATGTGCTGATGGAAGAAGAAATTTCCGAGTAGCATACTAAAATGTTGCCAGCAGAGGAAGAGGCACTGAAGCCTTATGTTTTTTTTATTTTAATAATTGTTTTGTGAGTACGGGTTTTATTGCAGATGCTAGAGAAAATCTATTGGACAGAGAAATGGAACTGATAAGGCGGATAATGATGAAAGCATCCCAAAAGAAGCCAACAACAATGAAACAAAGAAGAAGCAGCAAGAGGAAGACAACAGAAGATTGTGAAAGCATAGCCAGTGGGGTGATGCAACATAAAGTGTGGAGACCTGGAGAAGAACAACAAACAGAAGCAACGACAAATGGAAATTTACAGCACAAGATATGGGATCCAGGCAGACGAAGATCCAAACACATGATCAGGCGATCATGACTAATTTCAACCTTGGGAGTCTGATGCAGGAGCATTAAGGCCAATTTTCATTATTTAATTATGTAATAAGGGGGCTGTGACATTTTAATTATTTTATTAATTAAATTGTTATTTTTAAATAAATTAGGAGAGAAATTATAAAGGTGAGGATTTTGTATATATTCTTTTAATAATTAAAAGGATATGAAAGAAAATAGAATTAGGTAGCAAATTTAGGGAGTAGGAATTCTATGCACGGGACTTTGTTGAGTCCACACCTAAAATGAATTTAAATTAGATTTAGTTGAGAATTGGGTGGAGAAATTTGTGGGTTGAAATAAATACATTATTTATTTATAAATAGGAGTGTTTTTGTGAGGAAAAACAAGAGCTGAGTACGTGAGGAGGACAGGAAGAGTGAGGAGTGGTTTAAAGGGCCAAGAGCCAAGAGGCCTCCCAATGTAATATTTGGCCAGAGAATTTTGATATTGTTTTCTGTAGTTGATTTGCATGGCTCTTTTCTCCTTCATGTGAATTTAAACTGAATGTTTTTATGGTTTTATTTTATAGAAGAATTGAGCATTTTCATATTTGGTTGAAGCAGTGCGTTCTTTATATGCTAGGATCTACTTTCTAGTAGAACCCCAGCATCAAAATGAAGTAAATAGTCTCAACCCCTTGGAGAAGGAAATTTGAGAAAAAAAATTAGCATGAACAAACAAATAATCCAATGAGTTGAGCTGAGAGGGGTCTCCCTTTATAAACAAACATCCATAAGCTTGTTAGAGTTAGTATGAATCTTTACTAGAAGGTGATTAGTCTTCACATCACCAACCACATCCAATAGAAAGGTAACAACCCCTACAATAAAAATTATGTCTCCAAATAAGGTGTAGTCAATACCAATAATATAATATTTTGAATCTATTACAATATGATTTGCAAAGTACGTTTCCATTCATGTGTGAAAGAAACAATCCATCTGGTGAGCAAAAGGAAGTCTTTTTGAAGGGCTCAAGAAACCCCCTTGAAGGAGACAATAAGGGTTTGAAAACATAGAATACAAGTTTATCTATGAACCCTAGTTCGAAAACCCTTAGGAGAAATGTTAATAGCCAATAGTCTAATCTCAGATGATATCCTAATCTCAGATCAATCTTCGAGAACATTGTTTTTCCCTTCAATTGATCGAACAAACCATCAATCCTCGACAACGGATAATTATTCTTAATGGTCACCTTATTCAATTGCATGTAATGAATGCACAATCTGAGAGTACCATTCTTCTTCTTCACAAATAATACTGGTGTGCCCCATGGTGATACACTTGGCCTAATGTATCCCTTATCCAACATTTCCTTCAACTGCAACTTTAGCTCTACCAACTGTGGAGTGCTCATCTTGTATGGTTTTTTTGATGTTGGTGCTGCCCCTAGTACCAAATCAATAGAAAAATACACTTCCCGGTGAGGCAAAAAATCTAAAATATCTACAGGAAAGGCAACTTGAAACTATTGTAAAATTGGGTACTTTCTCAAGATATCTGCATCCTCAACTTCCTTATCTTTGTCACTAGAAATATGTCCTACAAATAACACACACTTACTCCTGTAACAACACTTCGTCTCCATAGTTGTCACCATTATAATTGATGTTTCCTTCTTATTACCTTGCAAGAATATATGTTCTCCATTTTCATCCAAGCACTCAATAGCTTTGTCATAGCAGTCCACTTTGGTCCTATGGAGATACAACTAGTCCATACCTAAAAGCATGTTATACGAACCTAATGACAATACATTAAAATGTGTTGATGTAGACATACCATTCAAATCAAATGCATAGCCTCTTACTTAATGATGAACTCGCTTCTTTGTACCTGTATCCAAATTCACTCACCAAGTCTCTGCATGCACTTATTTATTCAAACCACACTTATCCGCCAAGTGAAGATTAACATAACTATAATTAGATCCAGGGCTAATCAAAATAGAAACAAATTGATCACAAATCTTATCGTCCATCTTGATAATAGACGTCTGGTCATCTACCTGCATGTTATCCAATGCTGCATAGATCCGAGGAACACTTTGTCCAACATCCCCCACTATCTGTGCTTCCTTAAAACTGTAAATCTACGATCTACCACCTTGATGTTGTGTACAATATCTCATGTGATGATCTTTTCCATAAGTCCAACACTGTATAGGCTTCCAACCTACACCCTTGTTATTCTCCTCAAACTAAAATCCCTGCCCTTTGTTAGATGCATTGAAATTTGTGCAGTGTTGCATTCTCTTTGTTACATGTGTCCCGAGGTCTTGCTCACTTCTTATCTCATTTCCCTTTATTCCTTTCATTACCTTTCCAGTTCTTCTAGTTTAGTCTCAGATATATGCTTTGATTGCTCATAACAATTCTTTAGCTTCTGGATGGCCTCCTCCACTGATTTAGGCTCATAAAACTCAATCATGTCTTTGAATGTTATCGACAACTCACTGATGAATCATTGAATCTTGGCCTTCTCCTCCTTGGGGTAAGGCACATATCTCAAAAACTCCAGAAATATACTAGTGTACTCCTCATCGATAATAGAGTCCATATTTAGATCATAAAACTTTTTTTCCTTGTTTTCATAGTACCTCTTCGATAGATACATCTTCCTAAATAGTCTCTCGAACTCACTCCAAGTCAACTCCTCATAAATATCTCTAATGTTATTTACATCTTCACATCAAATATTTGCTTTACCTTTAAGATTGAATATAGATATCCTGGCCTTCATGTTCTCTAATTAATCGTGCAATCTGAAGAATTTATTCACTCCAATAAACCATGCTTCTACATCTCGTGTTTTCTTCATTTCCCCATCGAATGTAGGTGGTTTTTCTTTCTTGAACTCATCCAGAAAATATCCCCTATCACTCCTCCTATAATGATGATAAAAATGATGACCACAATATCTATCAAAACCAGAACGAGAATAATACATGTGTCCATCACCCCTCCTTTCCAAAGTATCCAAGAACCTGACATCCCTACTTGTGTCATCTCTATATGAATTGTGCCCGCTATGGGGTCTACTTCCATAGGCCCCAGTAGTCATATCCTCCTGTGCCTGCATGATTTTGTCATTATCAGATTTGAAAATCCTTATTTCCTCCTTCAAACTCCTCAATGTGTCTACTAAGTCAGAAGAGTTCCCAACACCACGCTACTCATCTGATTCATAGGGAGAATATTTGTAGTCTACCATATTGTTATTCATCTTTGATATCTTCTTCCTGCAAGGTATATTATGTCAGATAAACCAAATCATAAACAAACCAGTGTACCTTAGTATAGCTTGGAGAGGATATCTCGTCTACAAGACCGACCAGATTAGCACAATACACACACACACACACACACACAGATATATATATGTGTGTGTGTGTGTGTGTGTGTGTAACATAATAAGATAAACATATAAACATCTTTTCAGCCATTATATAGTTATCAATGCATGAATATGTTGACCACATACCATGACTTCATGCACAAAAACCATCATTTAGTCAAAGTATGCATAACAACATACAAACACTGATACACATAACCGATGCACGACCGACATAAAGTCACAACAAATACATTAAAAAAAGACACCATCAAATTTCACATGGCGACACCACTACAATCATGACCAATGCCATGCATACACAACAAGCACATAGATCACAAGCACAAGGACCTACATGCAACCAACATGTACATACGACAACACATTCATCCAAGGGGAACATAAACTAGACATCAACCAAGGAAAATGGAACCATGCTATGATACCACTCTATAACACCCTCCTCCCACATCTACCCAAGTAACTGGCCGACCGGGGCAAACATGTGATGAAGAGTTACTATTATATTATTCAACTTCTTATATATCAATTAAGGAAGTGGAACCGACGGAACACAACCAACCTGACCTTCTCCACTTGCAACAGAACCCCCAAGATCCATTC